>CP054671.1:18670002-18925002 GCA_013348765.1 Carpinus viminea | reverse complement strand
TCAACACGTGCCCGGATTCTGAAATGATCGAGTATTTTTCCTTTTAAGCTGTCGTTCCACCTTCATTGCAATGTGCACCATGTCCTCCAACTCCACGTAGTGTTGCAACTCCACCATGTTGGCAGTGTCCCGATTCAGCCCATTCAAAAACGTCACCATGGTAGCTTCTCTATCCTCCACTACATTAGCCCGAATCATAGCGATCTCCATTTCCTTGTAGTAATCATCTACGCTCTTATAGCCTTGAGTAAGACTTTGTAATTTCTGATACAATTTCCTATAATAGTGACTAGGGACAAACCGCCTTCTCATGATGGCCTTCATTTCTTCCCAAGTCTCAATAGGCCTCTCATGGTTTCTCCTTCTATTCATCACGAGTTGATCCCACCAAATAATAGCATAGTCAGTATACTCAATAACAGCAAGTTTTACCTTTTTCTCTCTGAGCAGTTGTGGCACTCAAAAATCAACTCCACCTTCTTCTCCCATTCCAAATACGCTTCAGGATCATTTTTCCCTTGGAAAGACAGTATCTTCATTTTGATGTTTCCTAGGTTTCGGTCAGTCCCATTTTGCCATCTCGGATCTCTTTGGAAACCTCTACCACGCCTTTCTCCCCTTGGCACGAACCTGCCCTCACCGTTGAAAGCTCAATCATATTCATCTTCGAACTCATCATCGTGGTCATCATCAAAATCATCCACGTGTGCACGCCTTTCTTGCCTTCTAGCATTAGGAGCTCTTTGGGGATGCCCCTCACGCCAAGTAGCAATAACAGCGTCTTGCTTATCCATCCGATCCTGAATCTCATTAAACACCACATTCATGCGTTCAAATTGTTGTTGTATAGCCTGCAACATGAAGAACAATTCCTCCCCTCCTTCTTTGTTTGATGTGCCGTCCCTGGAAGACATACTCTTGAAACAATATAGAAAATGTTAGAAATAATTCCTCAAAACACTCCCTCACGTGTTTGCACTCAAATGTTGCCACTCACACTCGTGTTTCACTCTCAAATTGGCATTGTTTTCGATATTAGTCTCACACTCTCTTGCCTTTTTCCTCTCGTAGCTTCCCCTTTTCAGTTCTTTATTGAACTAACGAACTTGATCAAAAAATTCAACTTGTAGAATTTAAACTAATACTAACGAAAGGAAAATATTATGGAAACAACGAATCAAAGGAAAGATTTTAAACCAATACCAATGGTAGAATAGATATTATGGGAAACAATGAATCAATGGAAAGAATTTAAACCAATGTCAATGGCAGAAAAATATTATGGAAACAATGAATCGAAGGAAAGAATTTAAGCCAATATCGACGGCAGGGAAAAAAAATATTATAGAAACAACGAATCAAAGGAAAATGACAATAGAAAATGCGTTCTTTTTCTTTCTTTCTTTTCTTTCTTTTTTTTTGTGACGTCTCTTTTTTTTTTTGAACTTGGTGCACGATTTTAACTTGGTGCACAATACAAAATAAAGACAAGGAATAAGGAATACAAACGAAACAAGATAAAATAATAACAAGAAACAAAAGGTAAAAGGATAGTAAACCTGATTTTAGAGCCTAGGTTCTGATACCAAATGATGCGAACCTCAATGATATGCCGTTGAGACCCAACAACAATATTGGAATATAGACCCAAGAAAGCTAAAATTCAGATTTGATAGAAGACCTTGACCCAACGTTTATAATTGAAACGCGAACCAAAGGTATAAAGAAATAAAACCCTGACCCAATGATTATGAAAGAATCATGAACCGAAGGTATAAAGTTTGAATGCCACAAGGAAGAATCCTTGATAAGTTCAGCAATTCTTTGAAGAACCAATAAAAGAAGCAAACCTTACCTTTTTAAATATTTCATTTCATGACCTTCATTACAATGAGTCCATACTATTTATAATGCATGGTTGAAATCATAATACAAATTGCAAAAGGAAAATAATAAAAGAATCCTAAAATTGAGGCTGATTTTGTCTGAAATTAGTAGTTCCTACAAGAAAGAAATCACCTAAGGAATGTCTTGAATAGATATATCAATCAGCCAATTAATTGATATGGAATTGGAAAGGTCTGAAATAGGGATGTCAATCAATCAGTCAATCCTTCTAATTAGCCATTAATCCAGGCCATTGCTAAAGAAATTATACTCAATTAAGCAAGATCAGCCCCATCAATAGCTTGGATTAAATTTGTTACTCCTTCATCTTCCTTTGGGCCCAAGTTTCAATACTCAGTTTTAAAACCAGCCCAAATCTCTTGAATCAGCCCACTAATTGCTTCTTTGATCATCTTGGATCTTGCTCTAGTAATAGGCCCAACTGGAACATGCAATGGATTCTTTAATGATGCTTCTTGGTTCCCATCACTCCGGCATGACTCATTGAAACCAGCACCATTTAAAGTACATGACTTTTTTTTGACCATTGATTCTAATGCTATTAATTTCATTGAATTTGAGATTGTGTGATTAACAAGCTTATAGTGTGATGCGCTGCACTAGATAACTATCATTGTGAGCGTGGTTTACAACTATCGTCCACTTATACAATCGACCAGCTATGGATTAATCAAATTTAGTTCGACAGCTAGAATAAATAAACGTTATATATTTTAATTCATACTTTATTATTTATCTGATATAATTATATGTAGATAATGATATAATTATATGATATAATGATATAATTATGATATAATCTATCATACTTTATTAATTTACCATAATTTATATGGTGTAATTATTACCAATTTACCATATTCTATGTAGTATTATTACCATATTAATTAATCATAACTTATCATGTTAGATTATTTATTTATCAACTTATCCCTACATACTATTTACTAATTAAGTAAGTAACTAGACTTAGTAGCTAGTAGTCTATCCTATGATATATCACATGATTCCTATGTGATATCATATGATAAATTAAAAATTAAGTATAATTGGTATAATAATTTACCATAATTTATATGGTGTAATTATTACCAATTTACCATATTATATGTAGTGTTATTAACATATTAATTAATCATAACTTATGATGTTAGATTATTCATTTATCAACTTATCCCTACCTAACTATTTACTAACTAAGTAACTAGACTAAGTAGCTTACAGTCTATCATATGATTCCTATGTGATATATCATATGATAAATTAAAAATTAAGTATAATTAGTATAATAATTTACCATAATTTATATGGCGTAATTATTACCAATTTACCATATTATATGTAGTATTATTACCGTATTAATTAATCATAACTTATTATGTTAGATTATTTATTTATCAACTTATCCCTACCTTACTATTTACTAAGCAACTAGACAAAGTAGCTAGTAGTCTATCATATGATTCCTATGTGATATATCATATGATAAATTAAAAATTAAGTACAATTAGTATAATAATTTACCATAATTTATATGGTGTAATTTTTACCAATTTACTATATTATATGTACCATTATTACCATATTAATTAATCATAACTTATCATGTTAGATTATTTATTTATCAACTTATCCCTACCCTACTATTTACTAAATAACTAGACTAAGTAGCTAGTAGTTTATCATATGATTTCTATGTGATATATATCATATGATAAATTAAAATTAAGTATAAGTTCCAAGAGATAGCTCAATCGGCTGGGACCACGCCTAATGACGCGGAGGTCACTAGTTCAAATCCCCCCTCCCTCCTCTTGTGCGGACATGTCAAAAAATAAAAAATAAAAATAAAAATTAAGTGTAATTAGTATAATAATTTGCCATATTAAATTAGAATAATAATTGACCGTAATTTATATGGTGTAATTATTACCAATTTACCAATTATATGTAGTATTACTACCATATTAATTAATCATCACTTATCATGTTAGATTATTTATTTATCAACTTATCCCTACCTTACTATTTACTAAGTAAGTAACTAGACTCAGTAGCTAGTAGTATATCCTATGATATATCACATGATTCCTATGTGATATATCATATGATAAATTAAAAATTAAGTATAATTGGTATAATAATTGGCCATAATTTATATGGTGTAATTATTACCAATTTACCATATTATATGTAGTATTATTACCATATTAATTAATCATAGCTTATCGTGTTAGATTATTTATTTATCAACTTATCCCTACTATATTATTTACTAACTAAGTAACTAGACTAAGTAGCCATTAGTCTATTATATGATATATCATATGATAAATTAAAAATTAAGTATAATTACTATAATAATTTACCATAATTTATATGATGTAACTATTACCAATTTACCATACTAATTAATCATAACTTATCATGTTAGATTATTTATTTATCAACTTATCCCTAACTTACTATTTTACTAAGTAAGTAAGTAACTAAACTAAGTAGCTAGTTGTCTATCATATGATATATCATATGATTCCTATGCGATATATCATATGATAAATTAAAAATTACGGATAATTAGTATAATAATTTACCATAATTTATATGGTGTAATTATTACCAATTTACCATATTATTTGTAGCATTATTACCATATTAATTAATCATAACTTATCATGTTAGATTATTTATTTGTCAACTTATCCCTACCCTACTATTTACAAAGTAAGTATAACTAAACTAAGTTACTAAGTAAGTAACTAAACTTATCATATGATAAATTAAAAATTAAGTATAATTAGTATAATAATTTACCATAATTAGTATAATATTTTGCCATATTAAATTAATATAATAATTGACCATAATTTATATGGTGTAATTATTACTAATTTACTTATTGTATGTAGTATTATTACCACATTGAACCTATGATTATTATTGATTAATTACATGGTTAATTTCTTTTTTTGTTACATTGTTGTGTGGGTCGGGTCGAATGATAAAATGGGTCGAGCTCATGAGCCCTAAACGAGTTGGGCAAGTTGGGCGAGCTTCGAGTTAAGCTCACGATCCTTAAACGAGTTGAGCTCACAATTCCTAAACGAGCTCAGGCGAGCCTGATGAGTTCGAGTTTAACAAGTCGAGCGTGCCAGGTATGTGTCGCTAACTAATCGAGTGAGTTTTAATAGTAACGAGCGAGCTTCAACAGTGTTGAGCTCGAGCTCGGGTCGAACTTAGTCAAGCGGGTATCAAGCTAGCTATCAAGTGTGTCGGCTCATTTATAGACTTATATGTGACCTACTCCCAAACAATGAAAACACTTAATATCACGATTGAGAGTTTGGGATTCGGTTTTACCTTTATTGACATCGGGGATTTCATTCCTCCTTTTTGGTGGTTCGAATTTGGACTTAAAAATAGCCCCGTTGCCTTTCCTCCCATTTGATCTCCATGAAGTAGAGGAGCCCGGATTTTGAAATGATCGAGTTCCTTTTCTTTTAAGTTGCCGTTCCATCTTTATTGCCATGTGCACCATGTCCTCCAACTCCATGTAGCGTTGCAACTCTACCACGTTGACAATGTCCCAGTTCAGCCCATTCAAAAACCTCGCCATGGAAGCTTCTCTATCCTCCTCTACAATAGCCCAAATCATAGCGATCAACTTCTCCTTCTAGTAGTTATCCATGCTCTTATAGCCTTGGGTAAGACTTTGCATTTCTGATACAATTTTCCATAATAGTGACTAGGGACAAACCACCTTCTCATGATGGCCTTCATTTCTTCCCAAGATGATACCACCAAATAATAGCATAGTCAGTAAACTCAATGACAGCGAGTTTTATTTTTTTCTCCTCAAAGTAGTTGTGGTACTCAAAAATCAACTCCACCTTCTACTCCCATTCCAAGTACACTTCAGGATCGATTTTCCCTTGGAAAGACGGTACCTTCATTTTGATGTTTCTTCGGAAACCTCTACCACGACTTTCTCCTCTTGGCACGAACCTGCCCTCACCATGATCGTCTTCATCTTCGAACTCATCCTCGTGATTGTCATCAAAATTATCCACGTGTGCCTTTCTTGCCTTCTAGCATTAGGGACTCTTTGGGGATGCCCCTCACGCCAAGTAGCAATAACAGCATCTTGCCTATTCATCTGATCCTGAATCTCATTAAACACCACTTTCAGTGTTCAACATGAAGAACGACTCTTCCCCTCCTTCTTTGTTTGATGTGTTGTCCCTAGAAGACATACTTTTGAAACCATGGAGAAATGTTAGAAATAATTCCTCACAACAGTCCCTCAAGTGTTTGCATTCAAATAATGTCACTCACACTCATGTTTCACTCTTAAATTGGCTTTGTTTTTTATTTTAGTCTCACACTCGCCTTCTTCCACTCATACCTTCCCCTTCTCAGTTCTTTATTGAACTAACAAACTTGACCAATAAGTTCAACTTGTAGAATTTAAACCAAAAATTCAACTTGACCGGGAAAATATTATAGAAACAACGAATTAAAGGAAAGAATTTTAACCAATACCGATAGTAGGAAAATATTATAAAAACAACGAATCAAAGGAAAAGGACATCAGAAAAATACTTTTTTTTTCTTCTTTTTTAACTAGTTTTTTTTTTTTTTAAATTTTTTTTAACCCGTGCACGATTTTAACTTGGTGCATGATACAAAACAAAGACAAGGAATAAAGAACACAAACAAAACAAGATAGGATGATAACAAAAAACAAAAGAAACAAGAATAGTAAACCTGATTTTAGAGCCTAGGCTTTGATACCAAATAATGCTAACCTCAATCGATACGTCATTGAGACCCAGCAACGACATTGGAATATAGACCTAAGAAAGCTAAAATTTAGATTTGATAACAAACCTCGACACAATGTTTATAAATAAAACGCGAACAAAATGTATAAAGTAACAAAACAACAACCCAATGATTATAATTGAATCATAAACCGAAGGTATAAAATTAAACACCACAATGAAGAATCTTTGATAAGTTTACAAGTTCTTTGAAGAGCCAATAGAAGAAGCAAACCTCACCTTTTTAAGTTTTCATTTCATGTCCTTCATTACAATGAGTCCATGCTATTTATATAATACATGGTTGAAATAGGAATACAAATTACTAAAGGAAAATAACAAAAGACTAAATAATAGAAGCCTTTAAGGCTGATTTCGTATGAAATTAGGAGCTCCTATATATGAAAAGAAATCACGCCTATGGAATGTCTGAAATAGGTAAGTAAATCAACCAATTAATTGGTATGAAATTGGAAATGTTTGAAATAGGGATGTCAATTGATGTGTGCCAAATATTACATATTTGGACCCCTTAATTTACTATTGCTAATCTTTTAGTTGTATTATTATTTGATGTTTTGGGTTAGTTTTGTGTTTTGTAGTGTTTTATAGTTTACAAAAGGAAAACTGTGGGTTTTATGCAAAATTTTTTTATTTCAGATGAATAGTGCAATCCCTGTTAGAGCGATCAAGTGTAGGATAACCACAATCAAGCGCACAGGCGCTTGAGCCCAAGACCGCCGCGCTCGATTGCAAATGCTACGTAGCAGATGGAAGCCTTCTACACAAGTGCGCTTGAGTGCGCTAACTGTGTGATCGAGTGCAGATGTACGACCTAGCAACGAATTTCAATTTTTATTAAATTGTAAACCCTATTTTTAGGCCTATAAATAGATAATTATCATATTAGTTTAGGGAGGCTACGAATTACGAAATTCCAGAGTAGTAAAAAGAGAGTTCTAGGGTTTCCTAACTTTTGGATCTAAACTTTGAGATTCTTTAATTGTAAGTACTCAATTTTCATTATGAATTCCATCAATAACGTTTTGTCTTTCAATAAGAGGCTAAACCTTTTACTAAGGTTGAAGATGAAGCCTCACTTATGATTAGTAATTTAGTTTCATATAATCAATATTTCCCAATTTAATGGTTCAATTGCCTATTGTTTTGCTTTTTATTAATTGGATTGAATGTATCTTAGATATCATTTGTGATTCAAGGATATATTAGATGATTTAGGATAATTCAATACAATTGATTATTTGGTTTTCTTGGTAAAAAGATTGGATCTTTCCTGTGATTTATTCTATGGATATAATTGATGTTTTGATATAGATTTGATATTTCTTGTGATATAGGATACAGTTAATGATTTAATTGAATATTGGTTTTTTATTATGATTTGGATAAAGAATGGATACAGGGGATGTTTTGATTAATTTTGTGGAGCAAAAGTCAAATATACCTAAGATTTATATGTGAGAACTTTGGGGAATATTATAGATCATGAAACTAAGTTGTTATAAATATGTGAGTGTGGATTCTGAAACCCTAGTACTTAATCAACAAATTACCTTCACTGAATTAGTTTTATACATTTGTTTTCATTTAAACAATCATCATTCAAAAACTAGGAACCAGATTAGAATAGAATTATTTTGAATTAAAATTTGGTCTAGATCAGCCTTAAAAGTCTAGTTTTATAGCACCCAACCACACACTGCCACAGAAGCCAAAATAGAAAATTGCACAAACTTAGCCTACACTCAGAACCACCTAATGAAAAAAAGAAAAAAGAAAAAGAAAAAAGAAAAAAGAAAGAAAGAAAGATAGAAGAAAAAAGAAGGAAGAAAAGAAGAAAAAATGGTTTGCATGGTGCTGCACCTGACCCAGCCAGACCCACAACGCTGCAAGCCTTGACCCATGGTGCGGATGATGAGTCTCCCTCTTCGGCTCCGGTTTCCAGCCTTTAGGTAATAAATTCTCTAAGGGTTAACTTTTTTTCTTATTAGGTCTTAGATTTGACTTTAAAAACAAGTTTTTAGGCATTAGAAATGAATTTTGGGCATTAGAAACGGGTTTTGAGGCATTAGGAAAAAGTTATAGGGCATTAGAATCGAGTTTTGAGGCGGATTTCAAAGGGTCATGGCGGGTTTGAAGTCGGGTCATGGCCGGCAATGGGTCTGGACCCACGCCGGCCGTGGGTCTAATGGATCTACTGGCCACCACTGGGTTTAGGGTTTTTTTTTTTTTTTTTTTTTTTTTCGTATTTTCTCACTTGGATTTGTGTTCTTATTCTCATTTTGATTTTTTGCAATTTTCTTAAAATGATAATGTGGCTCGTGTTGGTTGGGTGCTGTAAAACTTCATTTTTGCAGGAGGACCGGACCATAGGGCTCTCAATTATTTTAGGTTTAAACTTGCTTTTAAGAAAACATTGCTTTGTGGGTTTGACCTCGCACTTGCAAACCATTATATTGCACACGATTTGTGCACTTGTGAGTACATTAAATTTATACAACAAATTTTGGCTCCATTACCGGGGAACTTCATTAATTCTTGAAACCAATTTATTTCTAAATTAGTTTTATTCCTTTATTATTTATAATTAGGATTTGATTTTTATTCAATTTTTATTTCTGTTCTAACAATAAAAGATAAAATAATAAAAAATAGTGGTTTTTGTTGTTTCCTGTTTTTTTTTTTTAAGCTACGGATTTCATCTGTTCCTATTAGAGCAATCGAGATCGAGTTGACTCACGAAAGAATCATGCGCATCTGCGCACGTTGTTGCTAGTCGCACCTCTGAATCGGCCAGCGCTCACCCTCCTCTTGTGCTTGAGGCGATTCTGAGTCTAGACTAATTATTATTATTATTATTATTTTTCTTTCATTCCAATTTTTTTAAATTGTTTGTTTATCTTTTATTAATTGTTTTTAATTACTGTTTGCATGCTTGGACGCAAACCTCTAAAACTAGAGCTAGTCAATTTTGATTCAGAGATTGAACGGACGGTGAGGGATAATCAAAAAATACCACCAAATTTGCCTACGAATTCTCAAAGTTTCATGTCTAATTTAGAAAAATCTGTGAAGATGGGAGAACGAAATCCACCCAGATCTCCTAGGCGCTGTTTGCACTCGATGCTACCAGCGCACCGTCATGTGTAGCAGTGCTAGATAATGCTACCCGCTTCGAGTTGAAGCCAAGTTCGCTCAACAACCTTCCGTGTTTTAGGGGGTTAGAGAATAAAGAACCATATGTTCATGTGAAGACCTTTAAGGAGGTATGTGAATTTGTTAAATCACCAAATGTCTCGATAGACTAGGTATATCTTCGGTTATTTCTTTTTCCTTACATAAGAGGGCGAAAGCCCAACTACATATAACATGAGATCAGAATTTATTACCTCTTGGGAAATGATGTTATCATAAGAGTGTTATCATAATTTTTCCCAATTGCCATGATTAACAATTACTATATCAAGATCACTAACTTCAAGCAGAAAGAGGGAGAGAGATTCACTGATAGTTGGGAAAAGTTTAAAGAGCTTACCATGAAGTGCCCAACCCCATGGGTTTGAAAATGAGATAATTGTTCAATACTTCTACAGAGGATTGACACCAAGTGAGTGAAATTCGCTTGAGACCATGAATGGTAAAGAATTCTTAAACCCCATGGGAGATGAAGCTTACAAAGTGTTGAATGAAATGGCAAAACAAGCACAACAATGCGATTTTTAGAACAGTTGGGATAGACAAGAGGACTATATGAAGTGAAGGACGATGCTGAGTTAAGGAAGAAAGATGTTAAGGTGCTCAAATGTCAAATGGATACTTTGGCCTTGAACAAACCAGTGAATGTGGCAGAGACGTACTAAGCTGATGTATGGGGTTACGTACCAGTCCAATGCACCTCACTCAAAATTGCCCTACTCTATCAATAGAACAAACGATTGAGGAAGTTTTTGCCTTCAATGAGTATAGAAAACCCACAAGTGGCTTGTTTTCTGAAACTTACAATCCAGGGTGGATTTCTCTTGGAAACAGAATCAGCCACTGAATCAATGAGGTAATTCTACTCAAGCTCAAAATCAGTATCGGCCATCATACCAAGCTCAACCATCTGCGTATCAAGCACCACAGCCTGCACCTTAGTCCTCTATGGAAGACACATTCAAAGCATTCATGCAATCAACTAACAAAATCCTATAGTCAAATAGCAAAGACATAGAGCTGAAAAGTTACACCACTCAAGACAACCAAGATAGAAGGGCAAATTGGCCAGCTAGCTAATCAAGTGGGGGAAAGAGAAAGAGGAAGTTCCCAAGTCAGCCTGTGCCTAACCCAAAAGGGCAATATGTTATTGGAAACTCCGCTACTCCTACTCATGGATAGGAATATGTACAAGCAATCACCACTTTGAAGTCAGGAAAACAAGTGGATAATTAAGTGGCTAGACTAGAAGAAGAGGAGGAGAGCCAAGAAAAACTTGCAGGAGATGTTGGACCAAAGACAATCGCTCCAGATGTTGAGGATCAGTTAAAGAAATATGTTCCCGAAGCTCCGTATCTAGAAAGACTGACAGCCCCAAAGAAAAGATCAAAGTACGATGACATTTTGGAAGTGTTCAAGCATGTGCAAATCAACATTCCATTCCTAGATGCCATCCAACAAGTGCCTTCTTATGCAAAAATTTTGAAGGATCTGGTCACAGTCAAGAGGAAGACGAATGTGCCCAAGAAAGCTTTCTTGACTGAACAGGTAAGCTCTATTCTGCAATACAAGATGCTTGTCAAGCACAAGGACCCTGGATGTCCCATTATTGCTTGCAAGATTGGGAACAACCGAGCTGAAAGAGCTCTATTAAATTTGGGAGCTAGTGTCATCTCCTGCCGTATTCAGTCTATGTTCAATTGGGATTGGGAGAGCTGATATCAACATCCATCACACTTCAACAGGCCGACATATCTATAAAGAAGCCAAGGGGAATCAATGAAGACATTCTAATCAAAGTTGATAAATTCTACCACCCTGTAGACTTCATCGTCTTAGATACAAAACTAGCTGTAAATGTAGAGATTCAAGTTCCAATCATATTAGGGCACCCGGTTTTAGCTACAGCTAATGCTTTAATCAATTGTAGAGTCGGGGTTATGAAGCTATCTTTTGGGAACATGACAATGGAGCTAAATATCTTTGATATCAGCAGGTAGACATTTGAGTATGAGGAAGTCAGAAGTACCTACTTGATAGAAGCGATAGTAGAGGAGACGGTAAATGAGCTGAGCAGTGACAACCATTTGGGAGAATGCCTTACTGCATATGGAGGTGACATAAACCTGGATGTATTGTTGGAACAAGCTGATGCAATGTTGGACTTAGCTAGAACAAGAAAGGCTGATATCGAGGGAACCACTGACACATTATCGTCAACAGCTGAGTAGGTAAATCGAGAGTTGAAGCCCCTGCCGGACACATTGAAGTACAAATATCTAGATCCTAGTGAATCTCTACCGGTAATCATCTCTTCTGATTTGGATGAGGCTCAAGAACAAGAATTGCTAAATGTGTTGAGAGAGCATAAAGAAGCAATCAGATGGTCAATTGAAAACATCAAGGGAATCAGCCCTGCAGTGGTAATGTACAAGATTCATTTAGAAGAAAATGCCAAAACCTCTTAGGAGCCACAAAGATGTTTAAATTCGGCCATGCAAGAGGTAGTTCGAGTTGAGGTGATCAAACTTCTGGATGCTGGAATCATCTACCTGATCTTTGATAGTAAATGGGTGAGTCCCATTCATGTGGTACCCAAGAAAGCAAGGATTACAGTGATCAAGATTATAGATGAGTTGGTCCCAACTCGTGTGCAATCAGGATGGAGAGTGTGCATCGACTACAAAAAGCTGAACTCTGTAACGAGGAAAGATCATTTCCCTCTTCCGTACATTGATCAGATGGTAAAAAGATTGGCGGGCCACTAGTATTACTGTTTCCTTGATGGCTACTCTAGTTATAACCAAATTCCGCTGGATCCAGAAGACCAAGAGAAGACTACCTTCACTTGTCCTTTCTGTACGTTTGCTTATCGTCGTATGCCATTTTGGCTATGCAATGTTCCCGCTACTTTTCAGACATGGTAGAACGTTACTTGGAAATATTCATGAATGACTTCTTAGGAGAAAATTTGGTACTAAATTAGGAGAAATGCCACTTTATGGTGAAACAAGGGATTATTTTGGGCCATGTGATTTCCCCCAGGGTATAGCGGTTGACAAAGCCAAGGTGGATTTGATTTCTAACCTTCAACCACCAAGGACAGTTAAGGAAATTCGATTGTTTCTGAGACATGCTAGGTTCTACAGAAGATTCATCAAGGACTTCAGCAAGATAGTGATACCTTTGTGTAATCTACTTGTGAAAGATGTTCCGTTTGACTTGAATGACAAATCCCAGACAGCCTTCGAAAGTCTAAAAAAGACATTGACATCTACACCAATCATCCAACCACCTAATTGGGGATTGCCGTTCGAGACAATGTGTGATGCTTCTGATTATGCTGTGGGAGCCGTGTCATAGCAAAGAATGGAGAAGCTTCCCCATGTTATATACTTTGCCAGCAAGACCTTGAATGATGCACAACTCAACTATTCTACCATTGAAAATGAGTTGTTAGCTGTTGTGTGTGCTCTAGATAAGTTTAGATATTACTTGCAAGGATCTAAGGTCTTGGTCTACTCAGATCTACTATGAAGTATCTTTTTTCTAAGAAAGATGCTAAATCTCATCTCATCTGGTGGATTCTGTTACTGCAAGAGTTTGACATTGAGATTCAGGACAAGAAGGGTTCTGAGAATGTGGTTGCTGACCATCTAGGCTGGTTGTCGACTTCAATGAAGATGTTGTGCCAATTGCCAAATGTGGTACATCAACTCTAGCTTTTTATGAGAAACGTTGTGCTAAATATATTAATAAAGTGAGACTTATAAAGGCATGCATATAAAATACGGACAAGATAATTTGGCATCGCAAAAATGGTACACTCGTAGGTGTACGGTTTACTAGTACGTGCACGGCTTACAATACATATTAACTTTATGGTTAAGTGTGTGTGTTATATATGGGCTTTGAATCCAATGGTTGTTTTATAGCCGACACAGCCTAAACTGGCGATTACTACAGGACAGACATCATTAGCAATGTGGGCCACACGAGATCTGACTCGGTCATGCTGCTAATGTTACTTATGGTAGGGTATTGTATTACAGGTCCCTCAGGGTAGCGCCAACCCTGTTAAGAAGGGACAACATCTCAGGTAGACCATATTGTTGAACTACGATTGTCACTCTATATCGTATGCATATATTATATATCTATATTACACCTATGAAAAACTGTCATTGTGGAACTATTGCATACTTTATAAAAATAAGAGTTTATTAATAAATTGGCATTAGCATTGTATGCATTAATAGTCACTAAGTCTTAGACTTGTCGTGTCATTTATGTTTTTCTCCCTTAATTGCGAATATCTGTGCAATTTAGCTATCCTAGAAGAGGATGTTGTCGGAGCAAACTTGAGTGATTGCACGGAATCTAATTTAGGTTATTTTTTAGGACATGGACCCGTTATCCCATATAGACTACTTACTTAAGCTTAGGATTTGATATGTTGATCTTTGTTGATACCAATGTTATTATGTCCGTTTATTTGGATGTCCGTCTTATTATCGATACATTTGATGGTTTTCTTTATATTATGAGGCTTTGTAGCTAGTATGGTATATAATTGTGTGAATGTTTGTTTACTGTCTATTTTCTATAGTTTTAGAAAGTTTTCTGCAGAATTCTTTCGTTTTGAAAGGTTAAAATCCCTAAGTCTTGTCTTGTGAGAGATAGGGCTGGGAGACGAAACCTTGAGCTCAATTACTAATTAATTAATTTGCACAACGAGGTCGATACAATTGGTATAAGAGCCTTGTCCTTTGAAAATAAAATAGAACAAAGGAAAAGAGAAACTAGGCTATGTTAGAGAGACGCACAACCTGGAATCGTTTATCCAAGTTCGGTAGACTCAATTGGGGGCAAAACAAGCTTGAATAACCTTGAGCCACTCGTTGATGGAAATGCCTACAAGCAAGAAAAATTTTGCTAAAATCGGATGAAGTTGAAATTTCACAACTACGAACCAAACCCATGGGTTGACCAAAACGCTATGTTAGTGAGACCGAGTGAAATCATTTGGCACGATACTTGGCTAGCTTGTGCAGAACTTCAAGGCAATCTCGGCTCGAAGTGACATGAGTTTGTTTGCCCAAGGATGGTGACAACTGAACGAAAACTTTTTGTCTAATTTCAGCAGAACCGATTGGATGGAAAATGAACTCAAATAACCTTGAGCCACTTGTTGATAGGAATGCCTAGAAGTAATTCAAAAGCCAGTAAAATTTTGCTCCAACAGGATGAAGATGAATTTTTACAACTAGGAACAAAACCCATGGGTTGACCCAAAGACTATGTTAGCGAGATGCACAACCCAGAATTATTTGGCACGATAATTGACAAACCCGGGCAGTCCTTTGAGGCATTCCCGTCAACTAGTGGCTTGAGGTTATTCGAGTTTGTTTGCCCATGGATGTTGACGGCTGAACGGAAACCTTTTATCTAAGTTCGGTTGCCCCGATTTGGGGGATACAAATTTGAATAACCTCGAGCCACTCGTTGACGGGAATGCTTAGAAGTACAAGCTAGTAAAATTTCACCCCAACCAGATTAAATTGAATTTTCACCACTAGGAACAAAACCCATGGGTCGACACAAACGCTACGTTAGCGAGACGCACAACCCGGAATCATTTGGCAATCCCATTGACGGGTGGCTTGATGTGATTCAAGTCTGATTGCCGCTGGACGTTGACAAGCAGTTGCCCCGATTTGGAGGAAAACAAATTTGAATAACCTCGAGCCACTCATCGACAGGAATGCCTAGATGTTATGCGCAATCTAGTAAAATTTCACCCCAATCAAATGAAGTTCAATTTTCACCACTAGGAACAAAACCAGTGGGTCGACACAAAAGCAATGCTAGTGAGACACACAACCCAGAATAATTTGGCACGATACTTGACAAGCTCGAGCAGAAGTTCGAAGCAATCACGTCAATCGGTGGCTTGATGTGATTCGAGTGTGATTGTCTCCAGACGAGCAACCGAAATCTCTTTTTTTTTTTTTTTCTTTTATAATTTTTTATCTAACTTTGGTTGCTTCAACTTTCGGGAAGAATGAACTCGAATAACCTCGAGCCACTCGTTGACGGGAATGCCAAGAAGTTATGTACTAGCTAATAAAATTTTGCTCCAATCGGATGAAGTTGAAGTTCTACAACTAGGAACCAAACCCATGGATTGATCCAAACGCTATGCTAGTGAGATGCACAACCCGGAATCATTTGGCATGATACTTCACGAGCACGAGAATACCTTCAAGGCAATCCCATCGGCAGGTGCGTTGATGTAATTTGAGTTTGTTCGCCTGCGGATGTTGACCAAATCCCGATTAGGGGGAAAACGAAATCGAATTATCTCAAACTCTTCGTTGACGGAAATGCCTAGAACTTATATAGAAGCTAGTAAAATTTCTCCCCAATCGAATGAAGTTGATTTTTCATAAGTAGGAACAAAACCAATGGGTCAACCCAAACACTATGTTATCGAGGCACACAACTTGGAATTGTTTGGGACGATACTTGACAAGCCCGAACAGACCTTTGAGGAAATTTCGTCGACGGGTGTCTCAATGTGATTCGAGCTTGTTTGCCGATGGATGTTGACGACCAAATGAAAATAAAGTCAAATATCCTCAAGCAATTCATTGACGGGAATGCATAAAAGTTATGTACAAGCTAATAAAATTTCACCCCAATCAGATGAAATTGAATTTTCACAACTAGGAACAAAACCCGTGGGTCGCCACAAACGCTATGTTAGCGAGACGCACAACTTGGAATCTTTTGGCACGATACCCTAGCTGAACTCGAGGCAATCTTGACGATGGGTGAATCGATGTGATTCAAGTTGATTTGCCCAAGGATGGTGTCGATTGAACATAGCCTCGATGATGCAAACCCTAATCGATACGCCATTAAGACCCAACAAATGATATTGGAATACTAACCCAATAACTTGGGAACCAAGTTATTGTTTTCTACTACCTGTCATCCACAAACGGATGGTTAAACTGAAGTAGTAAATAGAACTTTGTCTTCTTTGTTGCGTGCTATCATTAAAAAAAATTTGAAAACATGGGAAGATTGTTTGCCATATGTTGAATTTGCTTACAATACACATTCAGCAACTAATGTGTATGTTTGAACTTAGATGGTAAAAAGAAAGCAGAATTTGTAAAGATGATTCATGAAAAGGCACGGCTGAACATTGAAAGGACTAAACAATATGTCCATCAAGCCAATAAAGGAAGCAAGAAGAAAGTGTCTGAACCAGGAGATTCTGCTTGGTTGCACTTAAGAAATGACTGTTTTCCGGAGAAACGGCGTTCAAAACTCCTACCTCGAGGTGGTGGACCATTTCAAGTAGTGGAATGCATCAATGGTAATACCTACAAGCTTGACTTACCAGGTGAGTATGGTGTCAGTGCAAGCTTTAATGCTACTGATTTGTCTCCTTTTGATGTAGGTGATGATTTGAGGACAAATCCTTCTCAAGAGGGGGAGAATGATGCAAATCAAGGAGCTGGACATGCTGATCATACATGTGGGAATGGAGCTAAATTTGCACAAAACCTTTTGTCACTTCCTAGTGGCCCAATTACAAGACTTAGAGCCAAACATTTCAAGGAAGCACTAAATAGGCTAATCCAAGAGAATGGAGCTGACTCTAAAAGGACCAAGATGGGCTCAAATAATAATCAAGGTTTAGTCCATGTCATCAAAGAAATTGAAGAGGTTAATTAGCATGCAAAGTCGTGACCAACATGGTCTGACCATTAAAGGGTGTGAATTTGTTGAGTTTCCAGGATATTAAATAGGAGAATGAATCTAGTCATTTAGCTATTTTTTATTGTCTCTAGAAGTCCAAGAGGCCTAAAACGTGGGGACTTGTTTATGTTAATGTTTGTATTGCTTTTAAAGCTGTTGTTATGGCTTTTCCTATTCTTGGAGGGTTGTTCCAAGTATATATAGATGGATATTACGAATTTTAATGGCAGATTGGCCTTTTAGAAAAACTATTATCATTGTGAGATCTTATGTTCCTCTTGGTTCTTAAAAGAACTATTTGAACTTATCAAGTTAATCTTGTGGCGTTCAAACAACCAAAACTTATCACCTTGATTCTTGAGAGATTCTTAGGTTTTCTTGGTGTAGCATATTCAATCCTTCAAAATTTTGGTTTTCATCTGGTTAGGTGACGGGTCAAGGCTCAAAAAATCTTGTCTACACGATCTTAGGGTTCCAAGCCATCATGTTATCGGGTTTCATCATAATTGCTCGTGGAGTTCATAACAAAGGCCACAAAAGATCAGCCTTAGAAATCCCAAAGATTGCGATAATAATTCCTAAAAATGTGCAGGCAACGAAAGAGGAAAAGTTGAAAATAAAATATTCTTAAACTAGCATAATTTCGGCCTCGATTTAAGGAAGTCAAATCTGACTTTAATTCCTTAATATTTCAGCCTAAAATTGTGCAACAAGAAAGAAACAATTCATTTTAGTCCTAAATCAACTCCCAATTTGCCTATTGACTTTCTTGGACATGAATCACACTTGTTAAGGGCTGGAGATTTCGTTCATCACCATCAATGGGCGTCGACGTGCTTGCTTGAGCCCAAATCCCTTGAATCAGCCCACTTAACGCATTCTGGAATTTATTGGCACGTGCTCTTGTAACTGGACCAACGGGAACTTGAATTGGATCTACATTCCATGATCTTGGAGGTAGAGTTAAAAACTAGCCATTGGCTTTGGGTGGAGAGTTCTCCTTGTATGTCTATATCTCTTTGGTGTGAACCTTAGAGTGGTGAGTTCTGGGTTCTGTATCCCTTGTTTTAATCCTTTGGGTGGTGATAATCTATGTCCCTTTGGTGTTATCTCTTGGATGGTGAACTTCTATCTATCTTATGTTTGGGAGTTTGAGTGTTTGTTTCCATATTCTGTCCAGCATCAAATTGGTATCAGAGCATGGTTGCTCAAAGTTTTTATTTCTATGGCTCTTCATGGTCGTCGTGCTCAAGCTAACCAATGCCCACTAGTCCCAGAAAGAGACCCATGAGATATCGATGTAGAGAATTTGAGGAGACAAGTCTAGTAGCTCCAAGAACATTTACAACTTGTTGAAGCCTCTAATCATGAATCAGATAATGAAGTTTCGAGCAACAATGAAGAGTATGTTAATCCTTTTCACCAAGCTTGTTGTAGTCACGTCTCCAGTGACAACAGTCCACCTCATCCTTGTAATCTAAGACTTCACGATGTCCGACACCATTTCAAGGTGGACATTCTAGAATTTGAAGGAAGAATGCAGCCCAATGAATTCATTGATTGGCTCAACACCATTGAGCGAATCTTTGATTACAAAGATGTTCCGTGATGCAAGCCAAGGATCTGGACATGCTAATCATACATGTCGGAATGGAGCTGAATTTGCACAAGATCCTTTGTCACTTCCTAGTGGCCCAATTAGAAGTGGAGCTGAATTTGGACAAGACCCTTTGCCACTTCCTAGTGGCCCAATTACAAGACTTAGAGCCAAACATTTCAAGGAAGCACTAAATGGGCTAATCCAAGAGAATGGGGCTGACTCTAAAAAGACCAAGATGGGCTCAAATAATGATGAAGGTTTGGTCCATGTCATCAAAGCAATTGATAAGGTTAATTAGCATGGTTTGACCATTGAAGGGTGTGAATTTGTTGAGTTTCTAGGATATTAAGTAGAAGAATGAATCTAGCCATTTACCCATCTTTTGGTTGTCTCTAGAAGTCCAATAAGTCTAAACATGGGGACTTGTTTATGTTAATATTTGTGTAGCTTTTCAAGCCATAGTTATGTCTTTTCCTATGCTTGGAGGGTTGTTCCAAGTATATAGGTGGATTATTACGAATTTTAATGGTAATCTTTGCTTTTCAGAAAAACTATTATTCATGCGAGGTCTTGTGTTCCTCTTGGTTCTTGAAAGAACTCTTTGAACTTATCAAGTTAATCTTGTGGCGTTCAAACAACCAAACTTATCACCTTTATTTCTTGAGAGATTCTTAGGTTTTCTTGGTGTGGTGTTTTCAATCCTTCGTAGTCTTGGTTTTCATCTAGCTAGGTGACAAGTCAAGGCTCAACAAATCTTGTCTTCACGATCTTGGGGTTCCATGCCATCATTGCTATCGGGTTTCATCACAATTGTTGGTGGAGTTCATATCATTCCGGAACACCACAAGGTAAAGCAAGTTGTCATCAAGTTGAGAAAGCATGCTTCTCTTTGGTGGGAGCATATTAAGAAGCAATGGGAACAAGAAAGAAAAAGTTGTATTCTGATGTGGGAAAAGATGAAGAAGGCTCTCAAGAGGAAGTATTTACCGGATCATTATCAGTAAGATGCTTTTCTCAAGTACTGTAACTTCCGGCAAAATGAACTTTCAGTGGAGGATTACATAGCAGAGTTTGATCACTCCACAATGCGTTGTGATATTTTCAAACCGGAGGAGCAAATGGTAGCCCGTTACCTTGGAGGGTTATGTTCCGAAATTAGTAATGTGGTTCAGTTACAGCCTTATTGGACTTACAACGATGTTTGCAAGGTTGAAAAGCGATTGAAGGAAGGGCGCCGAAGTACCTATCGACCTTTCAATCAAGGAGGAATCACCAACTGTGGGAGTAGTTCTACTACCAAGGCCACCCCTTATTCCAAAGTTGCAGCAGCCAAATCAGCCAAGGATGAAGCCAAACAACCAGCATAGAAGAAGATTGGCTTCGGAACAACATTTTCCACACCAAATGCACCTCTAGTGGGAAGGTATGTAATGTCATCATTGATGAGAAACTCAACTTGAAAACAGAACCTCATTCCCATCCTGAAAAGCTTGAATGCCTGGAAAATGGCAATGATATCTAGGTAACTAAGAAATGCTTAATTCAATTCTCTATTGGAAAAAATTACAATGATAAAGTTTTGTGTGATGTTGTTCCAATAGATGCATGTCATATATTACATGGTAGACCATGACAGTTTGATAGAATGTTGAATACACCTAAACTTTCAAAAAAGATGATAGTTTCAAAAACACTTATTCTTTCAAAAAAGATGGAACCAAAATTACCATAGCTTTGTTAAGAATGTTGAATACACCTAAACTTTCTGAGGGGGAGGGCAATAATCTACTTTCTATATGTGAAGTTGAGAGAGTTTTAATAGAATGTGGGGAAGGGTATGCTCTAGGGGTAGTAGAAAAGAAAGAACCAATTGAAATTTCTCTTATCTTACAACCACTTCTTGAGAAATTTCCTGATGTTATTCCGAAAGAGCTTCCACCTACGAGATATATACAACACCACATTCACCTTGTTCCAGGTTCCGTTCTACCTAACAAAGAAGCCCATGGAGGAGGTTTTGCTGGTCATTTTGGTGGAGACAAAACTTTAACTCTTGTGTAGGGGAATTTCACTTGGCCCAAGATGGTTCGAGATGTTGTGCAACACATAAGGCAATGTCAAATTTGCCACCGGACTATATATTCCATTGCCTGTCCCAAATGCCCCTGGGAAGATATTAGTCTAGACTTTGTTGGAGGTTTACCCGGAACCTAAAGGAACAAAGATTCCATTATGGTGGTTGTTGACAGATTCTCAAAGATGGCACATTTTGTTCTGTGCAACAAAACTCTTGATGCATCTCATGTTGTTGATTTGTATTTGATGAGAATCAACAAGCATCATTAAAGGATCCATTGCTGGCTGATTGATGGTTGATTAGAAGGATTAAATGACTGATTGGCATCCCTATTTTAGACCTTTCCAATTCCATGCCATTTGATAGACTGATTAATATATCTATTCAAGACATTCCATGGGTGATTTCCATTCTTGGAGGAGCTGCTAATTTAAGACGAAATCAACCTTAATTTTAGGATTTTTTTATTTAATCTTTTATTATTTTCCTTTTGTAATTTGTATTTCTATTTCAACCATGCTTTATAAATAGCATGAACTCATTGTAGCAAAGGGAGAGGAAATGAAATATTTAAAAAAGTGAGGTTTGCTTCTTCTATTGGTTCTTCAAAGAACTACTGAACTTATCAAGGAATTTTAGCTTTCTTGGGTCTATATTCCAATATTGTTGTTGGGTCTCAACGGCGTATTGATTGAGGTTCGCATCAGAACTTTACCTTACTTAGGTATTCCTTCTGACAATGCTTTCAAAGTTGTGGCGACTGATGCCTCTGAAACAATGTGTTTCACCAGGATCTTCTGAACAAATTGTTCGTTTTCATTCCAGATCCTGGAATTCTAAGCAATCTAATTATAGTACTATTAAGAAAGAAATTATTTCTGTTGTTTTATGCATTACTAAGTTTCAATCTGATTTGCTCAACCAAAAGTTTTTGTTGAGAATTGATTGCAAATCTGCAAAATATATTTTGAAAAAAGATGTTGAATGGGGCAACCATCCCTCCTCATTTAGATCTCTTAAAGGTTTCGACATTCCTTTCTGTTACTATGATTACATTGATGCCTGGTTCAAGTTCTTCTTGTATTAGACCTCCAATATAGAACATTCTTGGTTCATTAATTTTGATCAAGAAAATTTTGGAGGAATCTTTCCTCTATGGTTCGTCAAATGGTGGTCTCATTTTGGCCTAATCCCTGAGATTCTCTCTCTTCAACTTATTGAATCCTTCAATTTGTTTAAGAGTTGTTTCAAAATTGATAAATATGGTTCCAAGTTTCCCCTTATTTTCCACTTTGCCAAACAGTTCAAGTTTCCATGGATCCTTAGATGACAGTTTGTCATTGTAGGTGATAATATGGAACGTCACTGGTATATCAAGTGGTGGGATAAGTTCAATTTTGATCCCATTATTCAAAAGGTTAAGCTTATGATTCAAGCCTCTAAAGCCCGAAATCTTCCCTTACCTTCAATTATTTCACCAAAATTATTAACCCTAATGATGTTAGTTAGCCTTAAAATGATGCTGCTCTTTCAAATGTTTCTCCAGCTGGTTCTTCTTCTTCTTCAAAGAAGCAATCTTCCAAAGAAAAGAAGAAAAAAGCTTTAATGAAAGCCATCTTGATTATCTCAGTGCAAGCTCTGGCGAAGATGAAGATGGTTCTGAGGCGTCATCTAATGTTCCTAATCCTCAGAGAAATTTATTTGGTAATTCTGGCTTCGATACTCAAGACTATGTCCCTGGTATTGAAGACTTATGATTCGATCCAAACAAAGTTGCTGCAAATGATTCCTGATGGTATTTTGTCAACTTCCACTATTACTGTTGTAATTGATTCTTTTACTGTTGAAATTAAGACTTTCACTGTTATGTTTCGTTCTATTTAAGGAGACCTCCTCCTTCATTGTAAGGCAAAAAGCTTTTAGCCCAAAACTTACTGCCAAAGCTCTCAACCATTGTTTCCAATATTTCCTGCTTTGTAACAAGTTGTTTCTCCTAATTCCAATATTTCCTTTGTAAGTATATATTTCAAGATTTCAATATATTCTCTTTGAATATATTTTCAATTACAATTATTATCTTTTATATAAACTGCTACCGGCTCTTTTGGCTGGTTTTATTGTTTTCATTTAAATATTTTGCATCATATGCATTACTTTACTTCCTGCTTGTTATTTTATATACTGCGCTATATATATATCACCTACATGATAAATTGTTATCTCATAATGTTGCATGTGTTTTATAAATAATTGAATCCACAAAATAATGACGGGTATGTCATGTGCATTTATACTCACTAAGTTGTCGGATTTATCCTTGTATTATTTCCCTTTTTCTCCATATATACGATTATATTGTTCTAGAAAGTGGATACCGTGTAGCATTCGGTTATGTTGGCGGATTCAATCCCGGAGATGCTTGGGGATTTATTGCAAGCTTAAGTGGGTACTCATAATAACTAGTACTTTTAAGTTATGTTGTTGATTAGGGCTTGATGCGTGCATGCTTGCATGCATATTAAGGGTTTAGCATAGATCCCTTGTAATGATCTTATGCATATAGAGTAATTTCTACTGCTTTGATGATCTTTAGTTAGACGCTTTGGTTATACTTAATCAACGTTTATAAAACTTTATTATTTATGCTACTTAGTATCCTCTGTTTTTCGAGAAGTAGAGGTCCTGGAGCCTTGTTTGAAGTGGAACAAGGTTGTGAGATTCCATGAAATTAATTATCAGTTAATTAATTTTCGGGGCGTTACAATTTCTCTTATATTAAACTATTTGTTTTGCGTGTAAGGGGTCAAAAACACCTGCATTACGAAAGTACAAGCAAAGCTCATATTTACACAACTACCACCTCATTCTTCGTTGAGTCAATGACCCATAATTCTAAAGTGGGCTGGTGTAAAACCTAGATAAAAATACATATATGAGGCTCAAGAAAATATATAGAAAGCAGTATAAACTTGAAAAAAAAAAATTACTAAGTCTATATAAAGTAAAATAACTACCTTTAGAAGTAGGAAGAACTTTCCCATCCTTCTTATACCAAAGTTTTCCTTGAATTTTTGAATTGTCAACCTTCTCATGTCTGACAGTTGAATCAAAACTTTTTGGACCAATAATTCTTTTTTCTGAGAAAATAAAAAGAATCAATCAGAACATTATAAAATTCAACTACATAATATCAAACAAAAAAGAACAAGCAAACTTCATAATATCCTCCTCCTCCTAGTAAGATGATGCTTTTCATCTTCTCAGCCATCCATCTTAGAAACTCAAGAAGAGGAAGAATAAAAGAAATCTCATCGGTAATCGCAAACCCACCTAACATTCATTGAAAAACCCCCAATCTTTCCTCTCAAAACCCATCCAAGAAGGAAATGCCACCACAAATCAACTAATGATGAGAATCCGTAAGCACCATTAAAGGATCCATTGCTGGCTAATTGATGGTTGATTAGAAGGATTAAATGACTGATTGGCATCCCTATTTCAGACCTTTCCAATTCCATACCAATTGATTGGCTGATTGATATATCTATTCAAGATATTCCATAGGTGATTTCTTTTCTTGGAGAAGCTGCTAATTTAAGATGAAATCAGCCTTAATTTTGGATTCTTTTATTTAGTCTTTTATTATTTTCCTTTAGTAATTTCTATTCCTATTTCAACCATGCACTATAAATAGCATGGACTCATTGTAATGAAGGAGATAAAATGAATAATTAAAAATGTGAGGTTTGCTTCATCTATTGGTTCTACAAAGAACCTATGAACTTATCAAGGATTCTTGCTTGTGGCGTTCAAATTTTATACCTTCGGTTCATGATTCAATTATAATCATTGGGTCGAGGTTTTGTTACTTTATACTTTTGGTTCGTGTTTTATTTATAAATGTTGGGTCAAGTTTTGTAACTTTATACCTTTGGTTCACGTTTTAATTATAAACGTTGGGTCAGGGTTTGCCATCAAATCTGAATTTTAGCTTTGTTGGGTCTATATTCCAATATTGTTGTTGGGTCTCAATGGCGTATCGATTGAGGTTCGCGTCATTTGGTATCAAAGCCTAAGCTCTAAAATCAGGTTTGTTATCCTTTTACCTTTTGTTTCTTGTTATCAACCTATCTTGTTTCTTTTGTGCTCTTTATTCCTTGTATTTGCTAGTGTCCTTTTCCTTTTGATGTAAGTGATGATTCAAGGACAAATCCTTTTGAAGAGAGAGGGAATAATGAGAATCAATAAGGATCATTAAAGGATCCATTGCTAGTTGATTGATGGTTGATTAGAAAGATCAAATGACTGATTGGCATCCCTATTTTATACTTTTCCAATTCCATACCAATTGATTGGCTAATTGATATATCTATTCAAGACATTCCATAGGTGATTTCTTTTCTTGGAGGAGCTGCTAATTTAAGACAAAATCAGTCTTAATTTTAGAATTCTTTTATTTAGTCTTTTATTATTTTCCTTTAGTAATTTGTATTCTTATTTCAACCATGCATTATAAATAGCATAGACTCATTGTATTGAAGGACATGAAATGAATAATTAAAAATGTGAGGTTTGCTCCATCTATTGGTTCTTTGAAGAACCTATGAACTTATCAAGGATTCTTTCTTGTGGCATTCAAATTTTATACCTTCTGTTCGTGATTCAATTATAATCATTGGGTCTAGGTTTCGTTACTTTATATTTTTTGTTCACTTTTTATTTATAAATGTTGGGTCGAGGTTTGTAACTTTATACCTTTGGTTTGCGTTTCAAACGTTGGGTCGAGGTTTGCGATCAAATCTGAATTTTAGCTTTCTTGGGTCTATATTCCGATATTGTTGTTGGATCTCAATGGCGTATCGATTGAGGTTGCATCAGGCACACTAGGGGAAGGAAACAAGTGTGAGAAATGAGAGGTGGGACGGGCTATATATAGGAAATGATTGCCACCAACTCTCTGACAGAGTAGTGGACATCCGGCAACCCTAGCGTACATTCGGTGCTATTGCACAGTGGTCCAAAGGGTGTCTCGTACATCCAGGCATTACCCAAAGGGTATTCCAAAATGTAGCGTACGTCTAGTGGTTCCACGTACGTCCGCTTGTATGGTTTGCAGAGCATACATTCCGTGGTCCACCCCGTGTACATCCACAGTACAGACATTTGCGTAAGTCCGCCTAACCTAACGTACGTCCGCTTCCCAAGGGTCAATGTTTGACTTCTATTTTCTAAGGGTTGTTTAGGTTAACGCCTAGGGTTTGGGCCTCGTTAAAACACCGTTATTGAAAACCTTTGTTGATTGCTCTTATAGAAAAGATTTTGTTTAATGAAAAGGTTTGTTTTTATCGGGGTATTACAAGCGCTAAGGCACGGAATTCTTGGATTTGGTCCAAGGAGGGATGATGGTGATCAAGTATGTCGGAAAATTTCTGCAGCTGTCGCGGTTTGGCCTGTACCTAATTTTCGAATGAGGAGAAGAAGGCAAAGTTTGAGAGTCTAAATTCATCATCATGAATCGAAGCCATTAAGAGGATGGTGGGGAGTTTTCCACCTCAAAGGTCAAAAGGATGTACTGTAGTGTTACAGAGAATGATGTTGTGCAAGAAGTGTAACCGAGTATACTGGGGACCCTGTGATGAGAATCAACAAGCATCATTAAAGGATCCATTGCTGGCTGATTGACGGTTGATTAGAAGAATTAAATGACTAATTGGCATACCTATTTCGAACCTTTCCAATTCCATGCCAATTAATTGGCTGATTGATATATCTATTCAAGTTATTCCATATGTGATTTCTTTTCTTGGAGGAGCTGCTAATTTCAGACAAAATCAGCCTTAATTTTAGGATTCTATTATTTAGTCTTTTATTATCTACTTTCCCGTTGTAATTTGTTTTCCTATTTCAACCATGCTTTATAAATAGCATGGACTCATTGTAGCAAGAGGAGATGAAATGAAAAAATTAAAAATGTGAGGCCTATAAACTTATCAAGGATTCTTCCTTGTAGCGTTCAAATTTTATACCTTCGGTTCATGATTCAATTATAATCATTGGGTCGAGGTTTGGTTACTTTATACTTTTGGTTCGCGTTTTATTTATAAATGTTGGGTCGAGGTTTTTAACTTTATACCTTTGGTTCGCGTTTTATTTATAAACGTTGGGTCAAGGTTTGTTACACCATTGGTTCGCATTTTATTTATAAATGTTGGGTTGTTGTTGGGTCTCAACAGCAATGTTTATAATTAAAATGAACCAAAATGTAACAAACTTGATAACGCTTATAAATGAACAAATTATAACAAACCTCTACCCACTCTTTCGTATCTATTATGTTCGTAAGGTTGTCTAGGCTTGTAGTACAAACTTTAGAACTTGGTCTAGCTGTAACTAATCCCGTAAGGAAAAATGTGGTCTGTAAGCATTTGTGGAAGAGTACTTCCCATAAACTTAGTTCTTCTCCCTATGTTTTATGACGTTATTCTCAGGATGGATTGGTTGGCGAGGTACTCGGCGCTTATCAACTACGCTCGGAAGGAAGTGATGCTTAAGCCATGGAGAGAAAGAGAAGTGATGTATGTTCGATTGCGAGTGAGGTCTTTACCTATAACAATTTCAGCTGTTTGGGCCAGGAAGTTTATCATCGGAGGAAGGCAAGTGTTCTTGGCGTTCATCGTCGCTCTAGCAAGGTAGGAGAAGAACGAGCTGCAGGACATTCCTATGGTGTGTGAGTATTCAGATGTCTTTTCGTCAAACTACTCTGGGTTACCACCATAGAGGGAGGTGGAGTTTAGGATTGAGTGTGTGCCAAGCACTAATCCTATTTCTAAAGCACTGTATAGGATGGCAGCATCAGAGTTGAAGGAGCTAAAGGAACAGCTGCAAGAGCTTTTGGATAAAGGATTTATTTGCCCAACTACATCACTGTGGGGACCGCCGGTGTTGTTCGTAAGGAAGAAGGACGGGTCAATGAAGATGTGCATTGACTATCATGAGTTGAATAAGGTGACGATCTACATCACCGTGGGGACTGCCGGTGTTGTTCGTAAGGAAGGAGGACGGGTCAATGAAGATGTGCATTGACTATCATGAGTTGAATAAGTGACGATCAAGAACCAATATCCTTTGCCAGGGATTGACAATTTGTTACATTAGTTGCAAGGGGCGCATGTGTTTTCCAAGATTGATCAACACTTAGGCTATCACCTAGTGAGGGTGAAGGAAGAGGACATTCCTAACATAGCCTTCAGGACTCATTATGGGTACTATGAGTTCTTAGTTATGTCTTTCGGACTAATTAACGCATTAGCTGTCTTTATGGACACGATGAACAAAGTCTGTCATGACTATTTGGATCAATTCACCATAGTCTTTATTGACGATATCCTGATCTACTTGAAAACGCCGAAGGAGCACGAGGAGCATCTACGGAACTCTATGCTAAACTCGAGAAGTGCGAGTTTTGGTTGGATACAATGTCTTTCCACGGGCACATGATTTCTGGTGAGGAGTAGCAGTTGACCCGGAGAAGGTGAAGGTAGTAGTGGAGTGGACTAGGCCAACTAGCGTGTTCAAGATTCGGAGTTTCTTAGGACTCACTAGTTATTATCGACGCTTCATCAAAGGTTTTTCAAATCTTTCGAGACCACTCATTGCTCTGACCAAGAAGAACGCTCGTTTCGTTTGGACGGACGAGTGTGAATTGATCCAATCCCAGTTGATAAAGGAATTCGTTGGGATGGGATTGGAGGTGGTAGGCAAAGGTACTCCTATACACCTGGCTAACTTGGCAGTTCAATCAAAATTGCTTGTAATGATCGAAGTTGCTCAGTTTAAGGACCTTGAGTGTGCCAAGATTAAGCCATTGCTGAAGGAAGGAAAGGCAAAAGAGTTTTGTCTTAAGGAGGATGGGTTGCTCACCCATTTCAAGCAAGTGTGTGTACCGAGAAGCAGAGAATTGAGGAAGGAGGTAATGAGCAAGGCTCATCGTTCACCATACATTATACATCCTGGCGGTACCAAGATGTATCGAGATGTGAATTGGGGGTCATATAAAACAATATGAAGAGGGACATTGCTCCAACTTGCCAACAAGTGAAGGAAAAGAATCAGAGGCCAGCAGGAACGCTTAAGCCGTTGTTTATACCGAAGTGAAAGTGGGATGAGATCGCTATGGATTTCATTTTGGGGTTACCCATGACAACCACTAGAGAAGATTCCATTTGGGTAGTTGTCGATCATCTCACGAAGAGTGCTCACTTCATTTTGATAAAGGTTAAGGATTCGATGGTTAAGTTAGCTAGACTATATGTTCAGAATATAGTCCGTTTGCAAGGAGTACCATCGGCGATCATTTCAGACAGAGACTCTCATTTTACCTCGAGGTTTTGACAAAGTCTCAAAAGGAAATTGGGACGAAGTTGAAATTCAGAACCACTTTTCATCCCCAAATAGATGATTAGTCTCAATGGACTAACCAGATTCTAGAGGATCTATTGAGGGCATGCATGTTGGAATTCAAAGGTATTTGGGTTCAGTACCTACCTTTGATCGAGTTTGCCTACAACAATAGCTATCAAGCGACTGTTGGAATACCATCGTATAAAGCACTCTATGGACATAAGTACAATCACCCGTATATTGGGACAATGTTAGTGAGAGGCAGACATTAGGGCTAGAGCTAATTTAGGACACTCGTGACAAGGTGCTTGTTATCAAAGAAAGGATGAGTGTAGCTCAGAGTCGACAAAAGTGTTATGCTGATAATCGAAGGAGACCCTTGGAGTTCGAAGTGGGAGATCCTGTATTTCGTAAGGTATCACCCATAAGGAGAATGATGTGATTTGAGAAGAAGATGAAGCTCAGCCCTTAATATATTGGACTATTTAAGATCACCCAGAGAGTGGGGAGGTTGGCATATAAGATTGCCTTACCCCCAAACTTGGTCAAGACGCATGGCATTTTCCACGTATCTATGCCAAGGAAGTATATTAGCCCTAATGTGGTTGTGGAATATGAGCCATTGGAAATCTAGGAGGGATTGACCTACGTTAAGGAACCAGTGAAAATCGTGGATAAGAAGGAGAAAATGTTACATACCAAGACGATTCCTATCGTTAAGGTACTGTGGCATAACCATGGAGTCGAGGAAGCATCATGGGAAGCAAAACACGACATGCAGAGTCTCTATTCGCATTTGTTTGAAAGATTGCATATGACTCTTTTCATTAATTTTATACTTGGATGGTATACCTGTTTCCGTTTTGGATGAAGGAATAGTTGACTAAGTTTAAGTTACTTGGTTGACACCTAAAGCTACAAGTGTTATGCAGCATGCCTTTCTTGTTTTCTTGGTTGACACCTAAAGCTACTGGTGTTATACAGAATGCCTTTCTTGTTTTCTTGGTGGACACTTGTCAAGTGGTATAGAAGAAGTTGAGTACATGAGGCAAGCTCTCAAGGGGAATATGACCCACATATGGTCGGTTTTTAAGGGGAGCCATTCTTCTCAATTTCTCAGAAGTGTTAGAGCAAGCTCTCGCATACGTGAGAGAAAGAGCATGGGTAGCTTGCATCCAAAAAAAAAAAAAACAACAGAGAAGGAAGAGGGAAAGAATTTAAGCCAATATCGACGGCAGGGAAAAAAAATTATAGAAACAACGAATCAATGAAAAAGGACATCAGAAAATACTTTCTATTTTTCTTCTTCTTCTTTTTTTTTTTTTTTTTGGTGACTTCTCTCTTTTTTTTGACGTCTCTTTCTTTTCCTTTTTTTTTGAACTTGGTGCACAATTTTAACTTGGTGGGTTGATTCAAGGGATTTGGTGGGCTGATGCGAACCTCAATCAATACCCCATTGAGACCCAACAACAATATTGGAATATAGACCCAAGAAAGCTAAAATTCAGATTTGATAGCAAACCCTGACGTTTATAATTAAAATGCAAACCAAAGGTGTAGACAAGCAAACCTCGACCCAACGTTTATAAATAAAACGCGAACCAAAGGCGTAAAGTAACAAAACCTCGACCCAATAATTATGATGGAATCATGAACCGAAGGTATAAAATTTGAACGCCACAAGGAAGAATCCTTGATAAGTTCGCAAGTTCTTTGAACCAATAGAAGAAGCGAACCTCACCTTTTTAATTATTCATTTCATGTCCTTCATTACAATAAGTCCATGCTATTTATAGTGCATGGTTGAAATAGGAATACAAATTACTAAAGCAAAATAATAAAAAATAAATAAAAGAATCCTATAATTAAGGTTGATTTTATTTTAAATTACAGCTCCTCCAAGAAAAGAAATCACCTAAGGAATGTCTTAAATAGATATATCAATCAGCCAATTAATTGAAATACACTTGGAAAGGTCTGAAATAGGGATGTCAATCAGTTATTCAATCCTTCTAATCAGCCATTAATCCATGCCATTGTTAAGGGAATTATACTCCATTAAGTAAGATCAGCCCCATCAATAGCTTAGATTAAATTTGTTACTCCTTAATCTTCCTTTGGTCCCAAGTTTGAATGCTCCGTTTTAGAACCAGCCCAAATCTCTTGAATCGGCCCACTAAGTGCTTCTTTGATCATCTTGGATCTTGCTTTCGTAATCGGCCTAACTAGAACATGCAATGAATCCTTTAACGATGCTTATTGATTCTCATCACTTACACTTAGCTATATTTATAAGTTTTGTATGACTTAGAATAACAGTGTCTTGTATCCATTAAAACAAGAATTAGCTTGATCGAATGATTCACTCGAGTACTCGACATAAGTAGACACATACACCCTTTTTACGTAAAACGTGGGATATGTCAGTTGACTAACCACGAATATGATCTAAGCGTGCCTACTTTCTATAATTACTCGGTAACTGCATTATTAATTAACTGTGAAGATGTATCGTAAGACATGGTACACTGATATGTGCGGTACGAACGACCATAAACTTACTATATAAACTGCATAATATGGTCAAATGTGTGTGTTATATGGGGGCTTTAGATCCATTGGTTTCGTGACCACAGTGCATTGTATGATAGATCCCTTAGGACAGAACCAACCCTGCTAAGAAGGGATAATATCTCGGGTTAGATCATGTATGGGAGTTATGACTTATAATGCATTAGGTAATTATCACCGATTCTACATAATAAGCTTGGAAAACCCTAAATCCTATCAAATGGTGTAGTGACCCCAAATTATTAACTAGGCGTAAGTGGCTTATAGTTGGGGGAGTTAAATTGGGCTTTGGGTCACTAAGGATGCTAGATGGGTAATTTGGACTTTGGACGACGTCGCTAGGTTAACGTCGCCATTATCTATAATGCAGATATGCGGGGGGACCACGGACATACACTACCAAACCGTGAGACGTCTGGCAGGACCACCGAACATACACTACTTGTTGAAACCTTCTGGATAATACCTAGATGACGTCATTGAACCATCAAGAACCACACGATCGCCGACGTGCTTTTCGGCCTATAAATAGTACCCTACCCCCCTTCGTGTTGTGATGGAGATCAAGGCACCACTTCGAAGGATTTCATTCAAGTACCAATTGGGCCGGTTACGAGAGCACGAGCAAAGAAGTTCAAGGATGTACTCAGCGGACTCATTCAAGAGTTATGGGCTCAAGCAAATTCATGGAGGCCCATTGAGCATTATCCACGTGGGCAACAAAGAATCACCTTGATTCAAGTTCTAGAAGGATAATTCCATAGGTGATTTCTTTTCTTGGAGGAAATTTGATCTTGGTTAGAATGTAAATAATCAAGAAAACATAGGAAGGATAAATATTCTATTGTGAGACTATCACAAAATCAAGAAATCTTCTCTAAGCAGTAGATGCTATCTAAAGCTTGAAGGAGAAAATCAAGAAACTCAACTGGTATTCTTATTAAACAAACTCAATAATAATAATAAACTATTTTTCCAAAGGGTCTAAGCCTATATTTATAGGCTTAGAGCTAAAATAAAGAGGTTAGCATAAACTAGATTACATATCCTAGAAGGAAAAGTAATCTAAGATAAACTAGGATTACACATCCTAGAAGGAAAAGTAATCTAAAATTTACTAGAAGGAAAAGTAAATTAAAACAATTAAAGACTAATAAGAAACCTAATTTAAATAAAAGACTAAAAAGATAAGATAGGTCATCTAATCTACATGGTTTTCTTGGAGAGAAGCTAATTCCATAGGTGATTTCTTTTCTTGGAGGAAGAAGTTTTCTTGGAGGAGGCTAATTTACAAAATCTACCTTAATTTTAGGATTCTTTTATTTGGTCTTTTAGTATTTTCCTTTAATAATTGTATTCCTATTTTAACCATGCATTATAAATAGCATGGACTCATTGTAATGAGACACAACATTGATGATTGATAAAACTTGTGAGGTTTATTCTCTTTGGTTCTTTGAAGAACTACTTGAACTTATCGGGATTTCCGTGGCGTTCATCTCGACTTATCAAGCGGAAACTCCATCACCGTTTGTGGCGTCTTTATACCGAGGTTCTTGTTTGTCATAAACAATTGAGGTCATCCTTCGAATCTGTCCATAGAAACGATCTTGGGTTCCCTTTCGTTGGGTCTCGTTATTCTTGGGGTTCACATCATTTGGTATCAAAGCCGGTTTCTAGTTCAGGTTTGCCTATCCTTTAACATCTTTCATTCCTTCTTCTTTGCATACATTATTTATCTCTTCTTAGCGAATTTTCTTTACCCTATTCAATCTTGATGTTCTTTATGGTCTCACTTCTTCTAGTTATTTGAAATCTTATTTATTATTCTCAAAAGCTAGTCTGATCCAAAAAAAAAAAAAAAACTAAAAGAAGAGAAAAAGTTCAAAAAGAAGAAAAGAAAAAAAAAAAAAAAAAAAAATATTCTGTTCTTCCAAATTCAAACTACCATATTCCTTCTAATTCTAATCTGAAAAATTCCATATTCTTGTGTTCAAATATGAAATTCCTTCATTAGTGCTTGGTGAATTGTTGCGAAACTATTCTATGCTTCCAAAATTTAAAACTACCATACTCCTTCTAAGCTGAAAAATTCCATATTCCTTATGTTCAAATCTGAAATTCCTTGATTAGTTCTTGGTGAATTGTTGCTGGAAATTTTGAGTTGTTTGTGTAGTTTCAAAAGAACTAAAGAGAATTATCGAGTGAAAAGAGGCAAGAGTGGTGAGAACAAGGTAAGAGCCATATTATTTTAGTAACAAAATGGAGAGTGATCCAAATTCTTGAGTGTAAACACGTAAGGGAGTGAGTGAGGTCCTTTATTTTATTATTATTATTTTTTTTTCTAACCTTTGTTTTGCAGCAATCATGACTCAAGATAGTGGTAAGAGCATTGCGAAAATGATACAAAATTGACTGATCAAAAGTGTTTATGGAGGCCATGATGAGTGAGATGAGGCGTGTGATGAAGATAGAGATGGAGCAGGTTCATGAGCGGATAGATCGATGGAGAATAGGCGTGAGGAGCAACCACAAACGTAATTTGCGTAGAAGGGAAGAGTTCCACCAAGGGAGGAGGATGAAAGCGTTATGGATCTGGTTTTGATGAAGAAGAAGATCGAGTCCATTGTTAACAATAGGAGACCCGGAGGAGATTTGGAGAAGCTAGGAATCGCGAAGATAACAACTTGGGTGGTATTAAGATGAAGATTCCGTCCTTTCAAGGTAGATCTGATCTGAGGCATATCTTGAGTGGGAGAAGAAGATGGAGTTCGTGTTTGATTGCCACAACTACTCGGAGACAAAGAAGGTAAAATTAGCGTGATTGAATTTTCTGAATATGCTATTACTTGGTGGGATCAACTTGTGACAAGCAGGCGGAATAGAGACGACCAATAGACACATGGGAGGAGATGAAAGTAGTGATGAAAGCGGTTTTCAAGTTACTACTACCGAGAGTTGTACAAAAAGCTACAAGGTCTTAGACAAAGTCGAGCGTGAGGATTACTACAAGGAGATGGAGATTGCTATGATCCACGCTAATGTAGAGGAGGATCGGGAGGCCACAATGGCTAGATTTTACTTGGCTTAAACCGGAGATCCATGATAAGGTAGAGATGCAGCATTATGTGGAATTGGAAGATATGGTGCATATGGCTATCAAAGTGGAACAACAACTCAAGAGAGGAGTGGGACACGTGCAGGCCATAACTCTAGTTCTACCTCTTGGAAATCGAGTCATGCCAAGCCACTAGACAAGTCACAAATGCCAAAACCGAACCCAAGTCCACGACCACCAGCCACGTTCCTCAAGGTAAAAGCCTCTACCTCTAGGAATCGTGACATTAAATGTTTTAGATGTCAAGGCGGGCCACATAGCAAGTCAATGTCCAAACAAGCAAGTCATGGTGTTGCAAGCCAATGGTGAAATTGTGACCGATTGTGAAGATTCCGACACGACATGCCATTGGAGGATGTTTTGAGGAGATTTTAATGCATTGACATTGGTGGCAAGGAGAGCATTGAGCTTGCAAGCAAAAGGAGTTGATGAAGTACAGCGGAGAACATCTTTCACACTAGGTGCTACGTTAAAGACAAGGTATGTAGTATGATTATTGATGGTGGTAGTTGTACTAATGTTGCAAGCACAATTATGGTTGAGAAATTGGGATTGCCCATAAAACACCCTAGACCGTACAGTTGCAATGGTTAAATGATAGTGGTGAGATAAGGGTGAACAAGCAAGTAGTTGCATTTCGTGTCTAAATCTGAAGATGAAGTGTTGTGTGATGTACGATGCAAGCGGGACACTTATTGCTAGGCGTCCATGGCAGTTTGATAAATGTGAAGTATGATGGCTTACGAACAAGTACTCTTTGTACTTAATCAAAGATCAATCACTCTTGTACCATTGACACAGCAAGTATCGAGGATCAAGTGAGATTACAAAGAGTGATCAAAGAAAGAGTGAACAAAAGAAAAAGTGAAAATCAGAGGCGAAAAATGAGAGAAAAGAAAATCAAAGTTCTTGAGAGAAAATCGAGAAAACAAAAGAATTTCTATGCAAAAGTGAGTGAGATCAAGCGAGCAATGTTTTCAAATCAGCCGATGATTGTACTTTTGTACAAGAGGCACTTTTAAACACTAACGACCATGCTTTGCCTAGTTCTATTGCTTCTCTTTTGCGAATCGAGGATGTCTTCCACGAGGAAACACCATGGGTTACCTCAATCCGAGGATTGAACATCAAATTGATTTTGTGCCGGTGCAACCATTCCAAACCGACCAACTTATAGGAGCAACCCAGGAGACAAAGGAGCTTCAGCGGCGGTAAGTGAATTATTGGAAAAAGGGCATGTGAGGAAACATGAGCCCATGTGCGGTTCGGTCTTACTTGTACCTAAGAAGGATGGACATGGAGAATGCGTTGATTGGCCATCAACAACATAGATGTATCGTCATCCTATCACGCTTAGATGACATGTTAGATGAGCTGCATGGTTCTTGCATATTTTCTAAGATTGATTTAAAAGTGGTTATCATCAAATTAGGATAAAGAAGGAGATGAATGGAAAAGCCTTTAAAACAAAATATGGTTTATATGAATGGTTAGTTATGCCTTTTGGTTTGACTAATGCTCCAAAACCTTTATGAGACTTATGAACCATGTTTTGCGTGCATTTATATCAGATTTGTTGTCTATTTTGATGATATACTCATTTATGGCAAAAACCTACGATCATGTGGTACATGTAATCTGTTTTAGATGTGCTAAGGAAAGAAAGGTTGTTTGCTAATTTAAAGAAGTGCACTTTTTACGATAAGCTTATTTTGGGATTTGTTGTTAGTACAAAGGTATCTGTTGATGAAAGTCGTCAATCCAAGATTGGCGAGCCCACAAGTGTAGGTAATGTTAAATAGTTTTCATGGACTTGCTAGTTTCTACCCGGTTGTGAAGGACATTCTTGCACCTCTTTTGATGATCAAGAAGAGCGTTGGATTTCGTAGAAGAACAAGAGAAGGCATTTCAATTAATCAAAGAGAAGAACCTTTTTGTCTTTACCAACTTTTCTAAAACATTTGAAATTGAATGATGCTTATGTTTATTGCGTTCTTATGCAAACGACCAATTGCTTACTTGACAATTAAACTACAACTTATGACAAGGAGTTTATTGGTTCCTTTAGAGGCATTGGCAGCACTACCTATTTTAAATGATTCACCATCATGAGTCCTTGAAACACTTGAAGAACACAAGCTAAACAAAATGCATGGTGGAGTTCATAGAGCGTTTCATCGTCATTGGTACAAACAAGTAAGGAGAATGTAATTCGATGCACTTTCTGGGTATGCTTACTCTCCTTGATGCAAAATTGCTTGGTTTGAATACATTAAAGAATTATATCTTTGAAGACCACGAATTTTGTGAGGAATATCAAGCTTGTGAGAAAATGCCTCGTAAGTTCTTTAGGCTTGATGGATTCTATTTCAAGAAAATAAGCTATGCGTTCTGTTCTATGAGGGAGTTATTAGTGCAGAATCACATGGTGGGGATTAATGGGACATTTGGGGTAGCAAAGACTTTAGCTATTTTGCAGGCCACTTCTATTGGCCTCACATGAAAGCGAGATGTCGAGATTTGTGGTAGATGTGTCACATGTAGGAAGCTAAATCAAAGTGCAGCCTCGATGGAGATCAAGGCACCACTTGAAGGATCTCATTCAAGTACCAATTGGGCGATTCACGAGCACGAGCAAAGAAGTTCAAAGATGTACTCAATGGACTCATTCAAGAGTTATGGGCTCAAGCAAATTCATGGAGGCCCATTGAGCATAATCCACGTAGGCAACAAAGAATCGTCGATTCAAGTTCTAGAAGGATAATTCCATAACTGATTTCTTTTCTTGGTGGAGAAGTTTTCTTGGAGAAGAAGCTAATTCCATAGGTGATTTCTTTTCTTGGAGAGAAGTTTTCTTGGAGAAGCTAATTCCATAAGTGATTTCTTTTCTTGGAGGAGTTTTCTTGGAGGAGAAGTTAATTTGACAAAATCTACCTTAATTTTAGGATTCTTTTATTTGGGCTTTTTATTTTCCTTTAATAAGTTGTATTCCTATTTTAACCATGCATTATAAATAGCATGGACTCATTGTAATGAGACACAACATTGATCATTGATAAAACTTGGTGAGGTTTATTCTCTTTGGTTCTTTGAAGAACTACTTGAACTTATCGGGATTTCCGTGGCGTTCATCTCGACTTATCAAGCGGAAACTCCATCACCGTTTGTGGCGTCTTCCTTATACCGAGGTTCTTGTTTGTCATAAACAACGGTCGAGGTCATCCTTCGAATCTGTCCATAGAGCGATCTTGGGTTCCCTTTAGTTGTTGGGTCTCGTTATTCTTGTGAGGTTCACATCATTTGGTATCGAGCAGTTTCTAGTTCGGTTTGCCTATCCTTTAACATCTTTCATTCCTTTGTTTCTTCTTTTTTTTGCACATTATTTATCTCTTCTTAGCGAATTTTCTTTACCCTACCGTTCAATCTTTGTTTGTTCTTGTTGTAGTCACTTCTTCTAGTTATTTGAAATCTTATTTTATTATTCTCAAAAGCTAGTCTGATCCAAAAAAAAAAAAAAAAAAAAAAGAAGAGATAGACTAAAGAAGAAGAAGAAAAAAAAAAAAAAAAAAAACTATTCTGTTCTTCCAAATTTTCCCATATTCCTTCTAATTCTAATCTGAAAAATTCCATATTCTTTGTGTTCAAATATGAAATTCCTTCATTAGTGCTTGGTGAATTGTTGCTCAAACTATTCTGCTTCCAAAATTTAAAACTACCATACTCCTTCTAATTCTAAGCTGAAAAATTCCATATTCCTTATGTTCAAATCTGAAATTCCTTGATTAGTTCTTGGTGAATTGTTGCTGGAAATTTTGAGTTGTTTGTGTAGTTTCAAAAGAACTAAAGAGAATTATCAGTGAAAAGAGGCAAGAGTGGTGAGAACATCGGAGGTAAGAGCCATATTATTTTGAGTAAAACAGTGGAGAGTGATCCAAATTCTTGAGTGTAAACACGTAAGGGAGTGATTTGAGGTCCTTTATTTTATTTATTATTATTATTATTTTTTTCTAACCTTTGTTTTGCAGCAATCATGACTCAAGATAGTGGTAAGAGCATTGCGAAAATGATACAAAATTGACTGATCAAAAGTGTTTATGGAGGCCATGATGAGTGAGATGAGGCGTGTGATGAAGATAGAGATGGAGCAGGTTCACGCGGATAGATCGGATGGAGAATAGGCGTGAGGAGCAACCACAAAGCGGTCGTAATTTGCGTAGAAGGGAAGAGTTCCACCAAGGGAGGAGGATGAAGGCGTTATGGTCTGGTTTTGATGAAGAAGAAGATCGAGTCCATTGTTAACAATAGGAGACCAGAGAGGAGATTTGGAGAAGCTAGGAATCGTGAAGATAACAACTTGGGTGGTATTAAGATGAAGATTCCGTCCTTTCAAGGTAGATCTGATCCAGGCATATCTTGAGTGGGAGAAGAAGATGGAGTTCGTGTTTGATTGCCACAACTACTCGAGACAAAGAAGGTAAAATTAGCGATTGAATTTTCTGAATATGCTATTACTTGGTGGGATCAGCTTGTGACAAACAGGAGGCGGAATAGAACGACCAATAGACACATGGGAGGAGATGAAAGTAGTGATGAGAAAGCGGTTCGTTCAAGTTACTACTACCGAGAGTTGTACAAAAAGCTACAAGGTCTTAGACAAAGTGAGCGTGAGGATTACTACAAGGAGATGGAGATTGCTATGATCCGCTAATGTAGAGGAGGATCGGGAGGCCACAATGGCTAGATTTTACTTGGCTTAAACCGGAGATCCATGATAAGGTAGAGATGCAGCATTATGTGGAATTGGAAGATATGGTGCATATGGCTATCAAAGTGGAACAACAACTCAAGAGAGGGAGTGGGACACGTGCAGGCCATAACTCTAGTTCTACCTCTTGGAAATCGAGTCATGCCAAGCCACTAGACAAGTCACAAATGCCAAAACCCGAACCCAAGTCCGCGACCACCAGCCCGTTCCTCAAGGTAAAATCGAAGCCTCTACCTCTAGGAATCGTGACATTAAATGTTTTAGATGTCAAGGCAGGGCCACATAGCAAGTCAATGTCCAAACAAGCAAGTCATGGTGTTGCAAGCCAATGGTGAAATTGTGACCGATTGTGAAGATTCCGACACCGATGCGCCATTGGAGGATGTTTTGAGGAGTATTTAGCCCTAATGCATTGACATTGGTGGCAAGAGCATTGAGCTTGCAAGCAAAAGGAGTTGATGAAGTACAGGAGAACATCTTTCACACTAGGTGCTACGTTAAAGACAAGGTATGTAGTATGATTATTGATGGTGGTAGTTGTACTAATGTTGCAAGCACAATTATGGTTGAGAAATTGGGATTGCCCATGGTAAAAACACCCTAGACCGTACAAGTTGCAATGGTTAAATGATAGTGGTGAGATAAGGGTGAACAAGCAAGTGTTAGTTGCATTTCATCGGTAAATCTGAAGATGAAGTGTTGTGATGTAGTACCGATGCAAGCGGGACACTTATTGCTAGAGGCGTCCATGGCAGTTTGATAGGCATGAAGTATGATGGCTTTACGAACAAGTACTCTTTTGTACTAATCAAAGATCAATCACTCTTGTACCATTGACACATAACAAGTATACGAGGATCAAGTGAGATTACAAAGGAGAGTGATCAAAAGAAAGAAGGCGAACAAAAGAAAAGAGTGAAAATCGAGAGAGGCCGAAAAAATGAGAGAAAAGAAAATCAAAGTTCGGCCCTTGAGAGAAAATCGAGAGAAAACAAAAGAATTTCTATGCAAAAGTGAGTGAGATCAAGCGAGCAATGTTTTCAAATCAGCCGATGATTGTACTTTTGTACAAAGAGGCACTTTTAAACACTAACGAACTTGACCATGCTTTGCCTAGTTCTATTGCTTCTCTTTTGCGAGAATGAGGATGTCTTCGAGGAAACACCACATGGGTTACCTCCAATCCGAGGATTGAACATCAAATTGATTTTGTGCCGGTGCAACCATTCCAAACCGACCAGCTTATAGGAGCAGAGGAGACAAAGGAGCTTCAACGGCGGTAAGTGAATTATTGGAAAAGGGCACGTGAGGAGAGCATGAGCCCATGTGCGGTTCGGTCTTACTTGTACCTAAGAAGGATGGGACGTGGAGAATGCGTTGATTGCCGAGCCATCAACAACATAACGGTAAAAATCGTCATCCTATCACGCTTAGATGACATGTTAGATGAGCTGCATGGTTCTTGCATATTTTCTAAGATTGATTTAAAAAGTGGTTATCATCAAATTAGGATAAAGAAGGAGATGAATGGAAAACCGCCTTTAAAACAAAATATGGTTTATATGAATGGTTAGTTATGCCTTTTGGTTTGACTAATGCTCGAGCACCTTTGTTGTTGTCTATTTTGATGATATACTCATTTATAGCAAAAACCTAGGCGATCATGTAGTACATGTAAATCTGTTTTAGATGTGCTAAGGAAAGAAAGGTTGTTTGCTAATTTAAAGAAGTGCACTTTTACGATAAGCTTGTATTTTTGGGATTTGTTGTTAGTGCACAAGGTATACAGGTTGATGAAGAGAAGTACGTGCAATCCAAGATTGGCGAGCCCCACAAGTGTAGGTAATGTTAAGTAGTTTTCATGGACTTGCTAGTTTCTACCGGATTCGTGAAGGACTTGATGGCTTCCTCTTACGAAGTGATCAAGAAGAGCGTTGGATTTCGTGGGGAGAAGAACAAGAGAAGGCATTTCAATTAATCAAAGAGAAGTGACTAACGCACCTTTGTTGTCTTTACCAAACTTTTCTAAAACATTTGAAATTGAATGTGATGCTTGGTGTTGGTATAGGCGCCGTTCTTATGCGAAGACGACCAATTGCTTACTTGAGAGAAACTCAGCGGGGCAGCCTTAAACTACCCAACTTATGACAAGTTGTAGCATTGGTTCGGGCTTTAGAGCGTGGCAGCACTACCTATGGCCTAAGGAGTTCGTGATTCACACCGATCATGAGTCCTTGAAACACTTGAAGGGCCAACACAAGCTAAACAAAAGGCATGTGCGATGGGTGGAGTTCATAGAGAGCGTTTCCGTCGTCATTGGTACAAGCAAGGTAAGGAGAATGTGGTCACCGATGCACTTTCTCGTGGTATGCCTTACTCTCACACTTGATGCAAAATTGCTTGGTTTTGAATACATTAAAGAATTATATCTTTGAAGACCACAATTTTGTGAGGAATATCGAGCTTGTGAGAAAATCACCTCTGGTAAGTTCTTTTAGGCTTGATGGATTCTATTTAGAAAATAAGCTATGCGTGCCTAAGCATTCTATGAGGGAGTTATTAGTGCGGGAATCACATGGTGGGGATTAATGGGACATTTTGGAGTTGCAAAGACTTTAGCTATTTTACAAGACCACTTCTATTGGCCTCACATGAAGCGAGATGTCGAGCATTTGTGGTAGATGTGTCACTGTGGCAAGCTAAATCCAAAGTGCAAGCGGTTTGTATACTCCTTTACCAATTCCTAGTGAGCCTTGGATTGATATTTCAATGGATTTTGTGTTAGGATTGCCTAGGACTAAGCGTGGAAGAGATTCCATTTTGTTGTCGTGGATAGATTTTCTAAAATGGCACATTTTATTCCATGTCACAAAACGGATGGCCTTCACATGTTGCTGATTTGTTCTTTAGAAATTGTGAGATTGCATGGCATGCCTAGGACAATTGTTTGGATAGAGATGCTAAGTTCTTAAGCTATTTTGGAAGACTTTGTGGCGTAAGCTAGGTACTAAACTATTGTTTTCTACTACTTGTCATCCAATGGTCAAACTGAAGTAGTAAATAGGACTTTGTCTACTCTATTGAGGGCAATCATTAGAAAGAACATCAAAACATGGGAGGAATGTTTACCACATGTTGAGTTTGCATATAATAGAGCTGTTCATTCTGCTACCAAATTTTTCGCCATTTGAAATTGTATATGGGTTTAATCCTTTAACTCCATTGGATTTATCTCCTTTACCTTTGACGGAGCATGTTAATTTAGATGGCAAAAGAAAGCTGACTTTGTGAAGCAGATTCATGAGAAAGCACGACTCAACATTGAGCGAAGAAACGGACCAATATGCCACAAGCCAACAAGGGCGTCGCTGGTTTTTGAACCGGAGATTGGGTTTGGCTGCATATGAGAAAAGAAAGATTCCGTGAAAAGATGTTCCAAATTGCTCCCAAGAGGAGATGGTCCTTTCCAAGTCCTCGGCGTATCAATGACAACACAAGCTAGATTTACAGTGAGTACAATGTAAGTGCCACTTTTAATATTCTTGATTTGAGTCCTTTTGATGTAGGTGGTGATTTGAGGCAAATCCTTCTCAAGAGGAGGAATGATGGAGATCAAGGCACCACTTGAAGGATCTCATTCAAGTACCAATTGGGCGATTCACGAGCACGAGCAAAGAAGTTCAAAGATGTACTCAATGGACTCATTCAAGAGTTATGGGCTCAAGCAAATTCATGGAGGCCCATTGAGCATAATCCACGTAGGCAACAAAGAATACATTCAAGTTCTAGAAGGATAATTCCATAAATTTCTTTTCTTGGTGGAGAAGTTTTCTTGGAGAAGAAGCTAATTCCATAGGTGATTTCTTTTCTTGGAGAAGTTTTCTTGGAGGAGAAGCTAATTCCATAAGTGATTTCTTTTCTTGGAGGAGAAGTTTTCTTGGAGAGAAGTTAATTTGACAAAATCTACCTTAATTTTAGGATTCTTTTATTTGGGCTTTTATTATTTTCCTTTAATAAGTTGTATTCCTATTTTAACCATGCATTATAAATAGCATGGACTCATTGTAATGAGACACAACATTGATCATTGATAAAATTGGAGGTTTATTCTCTTTGGTTCTTTGAAGAACTACTTGAACTTATCGGGATTTCCGTGGCGTTCATCTCGACTTATCAAGCGGAAACTCCATCACCGTTTGTGGCGTCTTCCTTATACCGAGGTTCTTGTTTGTCATAAACAACGGTCGAGGTCATCCTTCGAATCTGTCCATAGAACGATCTTGGGTTCCTTTCGTTGTTGGGTCTCGTTATTCTTGACGAGGTTCACATCATCGTTTGTATACTTTACCAATTCCTTGAGCCTTGGATTGATCTTTCAATGGATTTGTCTTATTGCCTAGGACTAAGCGTAGATTTGTGTGGTGGATAGATTTTCTAAATGGCACATTTATTCCATGTCTAAAGCGGATGGCATTTTTGATTTGTTCTTTAGAGATTGTGAGATTACATGGCATGCCTAGGACAATTGTTTGGATAGAGATGCTAAGTTCTTGAGCTATTTTTGGAAGACTTTGTGGTGTAAACTAGGTACTAAGCTATTGTTTTCCACTACTTGTCATCCACAAACTGATGATCAAGCTGAAGTAGTAAATAGGACTTTGTCTACTCTATTGAGGCAATCATTAGAAGAACATCAAAACATGGGAGGAATGTTTACCACATGTTGAGTTTGCATATAATAAAGCTGTTCATTCTGCTACTAAATTTTAGCCATTTGAAATTGTATATGGGTTTAATCCTTTAACTCCATTGGATTTAACTCCTTTACCTTTGAACACGTTAATTTAGATGGCAAAAGAAAGCTGACTTTGTGAAGCAGATTCATGAGAAAGCACGACTCAACATTGAGCGAAGAGCAGCAATATGCCACACAAGCCAACAAGGGGCGTCGCCTGGTTTTGAACCCGGAGATTGGGTTTGGCTGCATATGAGAAAAGAAAGATTCCGGTGAAAAGATGTTCCAAATTGCTCCCAAGAGGAGATGGTCCTTTCAAGTCCTCGGCGTATCAATGACAACGCTTACAAGCTAGATTTACAGTGAGTACAATGTAAGTGCCACTTTTAATGTTACTGATTTGAGTCCTTTTGATGTAGGTGGTGATTTGAGGGCAAATCCTTTTCAAGAGGAGGGGAATGATGGAGATCAAGGCACCACTTCGAAGGATTTCATTCAAGTACCAATTGGGCGATTCACGAGCACGAGCAAAGAAGTTCAAGGATGTACTCAACGGACTCATTCAAGAGTTATGGGCTCAAGCAAATTCATGGAGGCCCATTGAGCATTATCCACATGGGCAACAAAGAATCGTCACCATGATTCAAGTTCTAGAAGGATAATTCCATAGGTGATTTCTTTTCTTGGAGGAGAAGTTTTCTTGGAGGAGAAGCTAATTCCATAGGTGATTTCTTTTCTTGGAGGAGAAGTTTTCTTGGAGGAGAAGCTAATTCCATAGGTGATTTCTTTTCTTGGAGGAGAAGCAAATTCCATAGGTGATTTCTTTTCTTGGAGGAGAAGCTAATTTCAGACAAAATCTACCTTAATTTTAGGATTCTTTTATTTGGTCTTTTAGTATTTTCCTTTAATAATTTGTATTCCTATTTTAACCATGCATTATAAATAGCATGGACTCATTGTAATGAGACACAACATTGATGATTGATAAAAACTTGTGAGGTTTCTTCTCTTTGGTTCTTTGAAGAACTACTTGAACTTATCGGGATTTCCCGTGGCGTTCATCTCGACTTATCAAACGGAAACTCCATCACCATTTGTGGCATCTTCCTTATACCGAGGTTCTTGTTTGTCATAAACAACGGGTCGAGGTCATCCCTTCGAATCTGTCCATAGAACGATCTTGGGTTCCCTTTTGTTGTTGGGTCTTGTTATTCTTGACGGGGTTCACATCATGTTGTTCACACTTTTCATATGCCCCTAGGCTGCCAGAGTGTTTCTAAAGTGTTTTCCAAATGTTTTGAATGTGTTGTGAGCATGTGCGTGAAGCGGAACTCTTGCGGTTTTGTTCCGAGGTTGTAATGTTCGTTCCTCAACTTTAATTTATGTTGTTATGCTGCTTGGTTATTGTTTAGTCGTAGTGGTTATCTTAGTTGCGCCTTAAAACCCATTTGGGTTAGGATTTTGGTTAGTTTAGCGTTGTTACGTTGCATAGATGTTGCAAACCGGACTAGAAGGCTTTAGGTAGTTCCCCTAGTAGCCTTAGGAGTCGGAAGATAGGAGGACAGTGGAGAGAAAATGAGGTTCTCCCCGAGAATCCATACAACGGACATACGATGTCAAGACCGGACGTACGGCTTGTTGTTACATGGACATACGCTCCCAAGCCCGGACGCACAGTCACTATGTGGTAGGGAAACCCTATTTTCACCAAATGTTCCATAGCTATTGTTTTCCTTGATTTAACGTTTGTTTAGTGGAATTAGGACTAATAGAAGGTTTTTCACAGATTTGGAGAACCCGGACCTTTTGGAGTTTTCGGTGACGCGTATCGACCCAGGTGAGTTTTAACTCACATAATGTGCATTGTTGTTTTCCATGCACTACACGTCTACTGCACATGAACTCTGTCATTTTGAGAAAAACATTGTGCTGAACCTATTGACCAAGTGAGACTTGTAAATAAATATGCATGTAAAATAAAGGCAATGGGCTAACTGTAAATGTTAGCTTTATGGTCAAACGTGTGCGCTATGTGAGGGCAGTGGATCCATTGGTTTCGTGACCTTGATGCAACCATTCCTAATGGTTCGGTCATTATAGGACAGACGTCATTAGTTGGTATGAGCCACTCGTTGTTGGACTCGATTGTGTCACTAATGTTACATACGTTATGTTATGCAATGGCTGGGGCACTGGCATTGTATTATAGGTCCCTCAAGACAGCATCAACCCTGTTGAGAAGGGGTAATATCTCGGGTAGACCATACTGTTGAACTATGACTATTTTTGACACCATATGCATATATCATTACTATAATATATCACGCATAAATAAACTGTAATGATGCAACTGCTTTTGCTTAATAAATACCTGAGTTCATTATTGAAAACTGGCATGGGTATTATCTGCATTAAAAATTACTAAGTCTTAGACTTACCCTTTTTATTTATGTCTTTCTCCATCATTATGAATAATTGCGCAGTTTAGTTGCACTAGACGAAGATGCCGTCAGAGATTACTTGGGTGATTGCTCAGGACTTGATTTGGGTAATTTTTAGGATATGGATCCCGTATGGCTGAGGACAATGTGGGAGGATGGAAGATCTATCCGTGCAGACATGATCAAAGATCTTTGATTTGTTGATCTTTTGCAAACTACGTTGATATAATGTATTGGGATGTATCTATTCCCTTGTTGACGGTCTAAGGACCGGTACATTGGTGACATTGATTATGTTATGGATGTAGTATTTTATCTCTTAATTCCCATAGTCTTGGTAAAGTCTTCCGCTACAGTTTTCTCGTTACGACAAGTGATTTCCCGTAGGTCGTGTCTCAAAGGGACATGGTTGGGATGACGCGCAGCAAGGTCAATTACTAGTTAATTGATATTCTCATCAGGCAGGGCGTCACACATGGTAACTTGTACTTTTGAGGTATGTTGTACTTGCATATTAAGGTTTAACATAGATTCCTTGTAATGATGTTATGTATATAGTGTGATTTTTGTTGCTTTCATAATCTTTGGTTAGACTCTCTAGTTATACTGATTAAATGTTTATAGAACTTTTTACTTCCACTGCTTAGTATCTTCCGTTTTTCGAGGAGTAGAGGTCCCAAAATCTTTTTCGAAGTGGAACAGGGTAGGGAGATGAACCGTGGAATTAATTACCAGTTAATTAATTCTCGGTGCGTTACAGTTGGTATCAAAGCTGTTCAATACCTAATTTCAATACCTACGATCTTGAGGATTTTAGGGATTTGATATGGTATTGAGGTCGAGACTAGTACCACTTTGATCTTCACTAAGATAGTTAGACAAGGTCTTAAGCTTACATCAGCATTATGTCTTTGGATAAGGTAGTTGCAATATAGGGGCTTAGTATGTATAGCTTTGTTACTAGGTTTGATGTTTGAGCGAGGCTCAACGTAGCACTTCAAAGTAAAGGGCTGATGATTGTTGTTACTGCAAAGATGTCACCACAACACAACGTCATCAGAAGCAACGATGGTAGGAGACCATTCCAACCAGATGAAAGGACAGGGAATGCTCTGGACGCTACCCAAGCATTAGAAGCTGTGGCAAGTCGTCTTGTGGAGGCATTGGTCAATGTACGAGGAGAAGGGACTCCAAGTGGAGGAAAGGGTTGCCCTTTCAAGGAGTTCTATGAGCATCCTTTCCTTATGTTTAAGGAGAACCTGAACTTTGGAGAAGCGAGGGAGTGGCTTATGAACTTGGAGGAGCTGCTACGAGTTATGGAATGCACTAAGGAGCAAAGAGTCAAGTACGCAACCTACAATTTATCTGGAGAGGCAAGGCGATGGTGGTATACTAAGAGGAACTCACTGGTGATGGAATTAGGAAGCGAAGAGGCCATTATGTGGACTTGATTCAAGGAAGAGTTTTATCGGAAATACTCATGGAACTTAAGGAGGAGTACACCTTGAGAGTTGCGTTCTAGCAAGAAGTAGAGTTGTTCGTGTCGTAGGTGTGGCAAACTGCATTTTGGGAAATGCAGATCAAGGAAGAATTTGTGCTACATATGTGGCAAGGTGGGACACTTCACTAATAACTACAACCATGCCAAAAGGATTGGTACTGGTCCACTGGAGTGTCCAAAGGCTAAAGCGTCCCCCGAACATGAACAACAAAATACCTATTAACAACTAACAGCAATCTTGATGCAGGGTTAGAACGTAAATAATCAAGAAAACAGTAAACAAAAGGGATAAATATTCCTAAGATTGTGAGACTATCACAAAATCAAAGAAATCTTCTCTAAGCAATAGATGCTATCAAAGCCTAAAGGAAAAAGAATCAAGAAACTCAACTCTGAGTATTCTTATTAAACAAAACCAACAATAATAATAAACTGTTTTTTCAAATGGTCTAAGCCTGTATTTATAGGCTTAAAGGCTAAAACATAAAAGAGGTTAACATAAACTAGGATTACACATCCTAGAAGGAAAAGTAATCTAAGATAAACTAGGATTACACATCCTTGAAGGAAAAGTAATCTAAAACCGCGTATTAAAAGGAAAAGTAAACTAAAACAATTAAAAGACTAATAAAGAAACCTAATTTAAATAAAAGACTAAAAGATAAGATAGGTCATCCTAATCTACATCATCCTCCCCAGGTTGGAGAGAATTCATCCTCGAATTCGGCTAGTCTCTTCCACGGTCTTTTGGATGTCCGGTCAACTCATTCCAATCGTCTTTTCTCAACTTTACAGCAAGGCCACGCCCCATAATAATCATAGTGATCTTCATTAGTGGAGTATCTTGATGGTTGTTGTGAAATCCCCACACACCTCTTTTCTTTCTAGACTTGTTATGCTTCTCTCGTGCTTTGCTCTTCCCACAAGCCATACGAATCCCCAAAGAACTCACAAAGACCCTTTCAATCTTTGACAAAAAAGCCTCTTCCACCATTAGATTTCATCACAGTTTTGGCTAGAATAATTTGATAAAATAGCATCTATCCCAATGAAATCAACTTAGTCAATTGGCCCAACACTAAAATCGAAGACTTTACCTTCGAGGCTCTTAACAGGCACATAATATGTTGAATTGTTATCAAAAAGTGCAAAACTCTCCGACAGATTTACCTCGTCCACTTGTTTGCCTAATTCTTCATGCTCTTCCTCTAGGGCGAATGCCAAAGGTTCTTCAATTGGATCTTTCTCATTGATGTCTTTATCATAGGTTGGTGGAGAATCCCAATCTACAAACCCTTGTGAAGGATCTACATCTTCAACACATTCACGCTCGAACTCTTCATCAATGACTTCGGATTCCTGACGCTCTTCATCCACAGATTCTGTATTTCCTTGTGAAGGTTGTGGCTCCGGCCATGGGCTTTGTAACAACGTCAACTTGGTTTTACCCAACAAGAAGCTCACGTATTCTTGGTTTCATTATAGACGGCAGTTTTATCATCTTGCCACGATTTGCCCAATAACAAGTGACACATAGTCATGTCGACCACGTCACACCACACATGATCCATATATTTAGCCCCAATAGAAAAAGGAACTTGGCAATATTTAGATACCCTTACCTTGTTTCCTTTCGTGAGCCACTCCAATTGATAGGGACTAGGATGACTTTTGGTCTCAAGCCCTAGCTTTCTTACCGCTTCCTCCGAGACGATATTCATACCACTCCTTGGATCTATGATAAGCTTGGCCACCTTGCCTCCCAAGATGCATGTACGTTGAAATTGTTGGCACGTACCTCCAATGTATCGAGACACCGATTGATGCTTTATCTCCGCCCCCTCCTTAGGCACCATCTTTGCCATCTTCCTTGGTACTTCTTTTGGTGGAATGTTTTTATTTTTTTCTGCCACCATGAACTCTTTGGGTTGCACGCAACTTTGGAATTCTGGTGTATCGAGTTTGAAACCGGATTCCCACCGATTGGCCTGAACTTGTACAAGGGGTTGATGCCTGTGCACTCCGCGCTCCACAAAAGGGTCTCCGTCTTCATCCTCCACAATTGCGTCATCCTCTTCCGATTCGGGCGGTGAGGGTATATGCCGACTTCTGTCTCGACCACTCTCGATGGACAATAGTTTTGTGAGGGCTGCAATTTGTTCCTCAAGCTCGCAAATTGTACCTTCGATTGTGCTTGATAGGTTGCCGTGGTTCTTCTCTAACTGGTTCTTACATTATTCACGCCTTCCAAGTGTGCAAAGCGGTTACCCTTCCCTTGTGATCGGCGCCATGGAAAGAGACTGGCTCGATACCAACCGATGCAGGTTAGAACGTAAATAATCAAGAAAACAAAGAAATGTAAGGGATAAATATTCCTAAGATTGTGAGACTATCACAAAATCAAAGAAATCTTCTCTAAGCAGTAGATGCTATCTAAGCTCAAGGAAAAAGAACCAAGAAACTCAACTCGAGTATTCTTATTAAACAAAACCAATAATAATAATAAATTGTTTTTTCAAAGGGTCTAAGCCTGTATTTATAGGCTTAAAGGCTAAAACATAAAAGAGGTTAACATAAACTAGGATTACATATCCTAGAAGGAAAAGTAATCTAAGATAAACTAGGATTACACATCGTAGAAGGAAAAGTAATCTAAAACCGCGTATTAGAAGGAAAAATAAACTAAAACAATTAAAAGACTGATAAAGAAACCTAATTTAAATAAAAGACTAAAAGATAAGATAGGTCATCTTAATCTACATCAAATCTTTTCTCATTGAAACAAATATCGAAAGGTTAATTGCTGTTAGAAATAAAATAAAATGACGAGAAATCAAATGACAAAAAGAAAATGACTTAAAAATAAAGTGTGGAAAATAAAAAATAAAAAATACTGCACTTTCCCCGATCACATGGTGTCTGATCAATCCTTTCCACCCTTTCTTCTTTAGAATTAGATATCCCTCTGGAAGAATGTTTTGCCATCTTATGTAACAAACCTTGTTGCTCAAAAGGATCTTCTTGGGACTCCTATTCCTAGATTTACACCTTTTTGTGCATGGTTCCTTGAAGATCTCAACATAAGACGGCTCTTCTAGACATTGAAAAGGTGAAGCTTGTGGTTCATGTTATGTCTTGAGAGGGATTGCGACAAAAGAATGAGCTTCAGTACTCACTTCCTTGTCAATGGAAAAATTTGGAGTTGATGGGGGCTCAATTTGCTCCTCCTTGGCTTCCACTTTGTTAACAACTTTTTCCTCACTAGCAAGTGTGGTGGTGATTTGGGTATGCTCATGTGCAGACTTGTTAGCTTCACTCACGTAATGATTAAAGAATGGGCAATCATCTATCCGGTGAAACGGATGATAACAATATGAACATGACTGATGAGGTGCGTGAGTGTGAAAAGGCTGGGTATGGGCATGCCTAGCTACCATGAGTTGGTTCACCCTTTTCTCTAAATCATCTATATGAGCAGTTGGAAAATGTTGCACTAATGACTCTTGAGGAAGATGATTATACGATGAAGGCATGGAAGAATGGTTAATTAATTGCGGATATTCAGGAAGGTGCAGTTCATTGGATTGGAGAGCATAATTTCCCATGGCATAAGCATACCACAATAAATCAGAATAGTTATTCTGGTTCGGGATGTAAGAGTTAGAATGTGATTCAAACCCCAGGGTAGAAAAGTTAGTGTTTATTTGTCCATATGGAAAATTGGTAAATTGTCCCCTATGTGGACAATCACTTGAACTATGATAAGGGCTAGAGCAACATAAACATAGTTCATGTGAGAGCAAATTTTTAGGGCACTTGGTAGGAGATGGTCTCCTACAACTAGGGGAAACAAATCAGAAGACTCATGCTTCACCCAAACTCTTTAGTATGCAAATATCCCACATGAAACCATAAACAATTTTTTTAAGGAAATAAAGTAAACAAAGACAACAAAAATAACTAACAATAAATAAAAGAAAAAAGACATGAACTGAAAATTAAACAAATAACAACAAACACTAATCTAAGAATTTAAAATTTTTTACAAAAACACAGAAACAAATAAAGAATTGAATTGAAATTGCAGAAATTAAATACTAGAAGAAAAATAAAATCAATTTCAATAAAAACAACGGTTCCCTAGCAATGGCACCAAAAATTTGGTGTACAAAAAATAGTGTACTCGCAAGCGTACAAATCATTGTCAATGTAGTGCTGCGCAAGTATGAGATCGATCAACAGGGAATCGCGATTGTTAAAAATCAATCCTAAGTATAGACTAATTCTACCTTAGTTCAAGTTCGGAGTTTGGTCGTGCAAAAATATAAACTAAACTTAATAACTTGAAAACAAATAAATAAAAACACTAAAGTCTTAGAATCTACCTTACCACATCAAAATACATATTATCATACTTAATTCATACATCCAAAACGATTAGGCTCTCTACCTATTCTGTTTGCTATTACTTAGTTCATACATGATGTGAACCTCGTCAAGAATAACGAGACCCAACAACGAAAGGGAACCCAAGATCGTTCTATGGACAGATTCGAAGGGATGACCTCAATTCCGTTGTTTATGACAAACAAGAACCTCGGTATAAGGAAGACGCCACAAACGGTGATGGAGTTTCCGTTTGATAAGTCGAGATGAACGCCACGGGAAATCCCGATAAGTTCAAGTAGTTCTTCAAAGAACCAAAGAGAATAAACCTCACCAATTTTATCAATGATCAATGTTGTGTCTCATTACAATGAGTCCATGCTATTTATAATGCATGGTTAAAATAGGAATACAACTTATTAAAGGAAAATAATAAAAGCCCAAATAAAAGAATCCTAAAATTAAGGTAGATTTTGTCCAAATTAACTTCTCCTCCAAGAAAAGAAATCACTTATGGACCAAGAAATCACCTATGGAATTAGCTTCTTCTCCAAGAAAACTTCTCCACCAAGAAAAGAAATCAGTTATGGAATTATCCTTCTAGAACTTGAATCAAGTCGACGATTCTTTGTTGCCTCACGTGGATTATGCTCAATGGGCCTCCATGAATTTGCTTGAGCCCATAACTCTTGAATGAGTCCATTGAGTACATCTTTGAACTTCTTTGCTCGTGCTCGTGAATCGCCCAATTGGTACTTGAATGAGATCCTTCAAGTGGTGCCTTGATCTCCATCATTCCTCCTCTTGAGAAGGATTTGCCTCAAATCACCACCTACATCAAAAGGACTCAAATCAAGAATATTAAAAGTGGCACTTACATTGTACTCACCAGTAAATCTAGCTTGTAAGCGTTGTCATTGATACGCCGAGGACTTGGAAAGGACCATCTCCTCTTGGGAGCAATTTGGAACATCTTTTCACGGAATCTTTCTTTTCTCATATGCAGCCAAACCCAATCTCCGGTTCAAAACCATCACGCCCTTGTTGGCTTATGGGCATATTGGTCCGTTTCTTCGTTCAATGTTGAGTCGTGCTTTCATGAATCTGCTTCACAAAGTCAGCTTTCTTTGCCATCTAAATTAACATGTCTCGTCAAAGGTAAAGGAGATAAATCCAATGGAGTTAAAGGATTAAACCCATATACAATTTCAAATGGCGAAAATTTGGTAGCAGAATGAACAGCTCTATTATATGCAAACTCAACATGTGGTAAACATTCCTCCCATGTTTTGATGTTCTTTCTAATGATTGCCCTCAATAGAGTAGACAAAGTCCTATTTACTACTTCAGTTTGACCATCAGTTTGTGGATGACAAGTAGTAGAAAACAATAGTTTAGTACCTAGCTTACGCCACAAAGTCTTCCAAAAATAGCTTAAGAACTTAGCATCTCTATCCGAAACAATTGTCCTAGGCATGCCATGCAATCTCACAATTTCTCTAAAGAACAAATCAGCAACATGTGAAGGCCATCCGTTTTGTGACATGGAATAAAATGTGCCATTTTAGAAAATCTATCCACGACAACAAAAATGGAATCTCTTCCACGTTTAGTCCTAGGCAATCCTAACACAAAATCCATTGAAATATCAATCCAAGGCTCACTAGGAATTGGTAAAGGAGTATACAAACCGTTGGGCTGCACTTTGGATTTAGCTTGCCTACAGTGACACATCTACCACAAACTGCTCGACATCTCGTTTCATGTGAGGCCAATAGAAGTGGTCTTGTAAAATAGCTAAAGTCTTTGCAACTCCAAAATGTCCCATTAATCCCCCACCATGTGATTCCTGCACTAATAACTCCCTCATAGAACAGTTAGGCACGCATAGCTTATTTTCTCGAAATAGAAATCCATCAAGCCTAAAGAACTTACCAGAGGTGATTTTCTCACAAGCTCGATATTCCTCACAAAATTCGTGGTCTTCAGATATAATTCTTTAATGTATTCAAAACCAAGCAATTTTGCATCAAGTCATACCTCGAGAAAGTGCATCGCCACATTCTCCTTACCTTGCTTGTACCGAATGACGACGGAAACGTCTCTCTATGAACTCCACCCATCGCGCATGCCTTTTGTTTAGCTTGTGTTGGCCCTTCAAGTGTTTCAAGGACTCATGATCGGTGTGAATCACGACTCCTTAGGCCATAGGTAGTGCTGCCACGCTCTAAAGCCCAACCAATGCATACAACTCCTTGTCATAAGTTGGGTAGTTTAAGGCGCCTCCTGAGTTTCTCATGAAGTAAGCAATTGGTCGCCCCTCTTGCATAAGAACGGCGCCTATACCAACACCAAGCATCACATTCAAATTTCAAATGTTTTAGAAAAGTTTGGTAAAGACAACAAAGGTCGTTAGTCGACTTCTCTTTGATTAATTGAAATGCCTTCTCTTGTTCTTCTCCCCACGAAATCCAACGTTCTTCTTGATCACTTGGTAAGAGGTGCGGCTAAGCTCTTGAAGTCCTTCACGAACCGGGTAGAAACTAGCAAGTCCATGAAAACTACGAACATTACCTACACTTGTGGGGCTCGGCCAATCTTGGATTGACCGTACCTTCTCTTCATCAACTGTATACCTTGTGCACTAACAACAAATCCCAAAAATACAAGCTTATCGGTGTAAAAGTGCACTTCTTTAAATTAGCAAACAACCTTTCTTTCCTTAGCACATCTAAAACAGATTTACATGTACTACATGATCGTCTAGGTTTTTGCTATAAATGAGTATATCATCAAAATAGACAACAACAAATCTGCCTATAAATGCATAAAACATGGTTCATAAGTCTCATAAAGGTGCTCGGAGCATTAGTCAAACCAAAAGGCATAACTAACCATTCATATAAACCATATTTTGTTTTAAAGGCGGTTTTCCATTCATCTCCTTCTTTTATCCTAATTTGATGATAACCACTTTTTAAATCAATCTTAGAAAATATGCAAGAACCATGCAGCTCATCTAACATGTCATCTAAGCGTGGGATAGGATGACGATACTTTACCGTTATGTTGTTGATGGCTCGGCAATCAACGCACATTCTCCACGTCCCATCCTTCTTAGGTACAAGTAAGACCGGAACCGCACATGGGCTCATGCTCTCCCTCACGTGCCCCTTTTCCAATAATTCACTTACCTGCCGTTGAAGCTCCTTTGTCTCCTCGGGGTTGCTCCTATAAGCTGGTCGGTTTGGAATGGTTGCACCGGGCACAAAATCAATTTGATGTTCAATCCCTCGGATTGGAGGTAACCCATGTGGTGTTTCCTCAGGGAAGACATCCTCGTACTCCTGCAAAAGAGAAGCAATAGAACTAGGCAAAGCATGGTCAAGTTCGTTAGTGTTTAAAAGTGCCTCTTTGTACAAAAGTACAATCATCGGCTGATTTGAAAACATTGCTCGCTTGATCTCACTCACTTTTGCATAGAAATTCTTTTGTTTTCTCTCTGATTTTCTCTCAAGGGCCGAACTTTGATTTTCTTTTTCTCTCTCATTTTTTTCGGCCTCTCTCTGATTTTCACTCTTTTTCTTTTGTTCGCTCTCTTTCTTTTGATCACTCTCCTTTTGTAATCTCACTTGATCCTCGTATACTTGTTGCGGTGTTAATGGTACAAGAGTGATTGATCTTTGATTGAGTACAAAAGAGTACTTGTTAAATAAAGCCATCATACTTCACATGCCTATCAAACTGCCATGGACGCCCTAGCAATAAGTGTCCCGCTTGCATCGGTACTATATCACACAACACTTCATCTTCGTATTTACCGATTCGAAATGCAACTAACACTTGCTTGTTCACCCTTATCTCACCACTATCATTTAACCATTGCAACTTGTACGGTCTAGGGTGCTTTACCATGGGCAATCCCAATTTCTCAACCATAATTGTGCTTGCAACATTAGTACAACTACCACCATCAATAATCATACTACATACCTTGTCTTTAACGTAGCACCTAGTGTGAAAGATGTTCTCCTGTACTTCATCAACTCCTTTTGCTTGCAAGCTCAATGCTCTCCTTGCCACCAATGTCAATGCATTAGGGGCTAAATACTCCTCCTCAAAACATCCTCCAATGGCGGCATGTCATCGCGGTGTGAATCTTCACAATCGGTCACAATTTCACCATTGGCTTGCAACACCATGACTTGCTTGTTTGGACATTGACTTGCTATGTGGCCCTGCCTTGACATCTAAAACATTTAATGTCACGATTCCTAGAGGTAGAGGCTTGATTTTACCTTGAGGAAGCGTGGCTGGTGGTCATGGACTTGGGTTCGGGTTTTGGCAATTGTGACTTGTCTAGTGGCTTGGCATGACTCGATTTCCAAAGGTAGAACTAAATTTATAGCTGCCGTGTCCTCCTCTCTTAAGTTGTTGTTCCACTTTGATAGCCATATACCATATCTTCCAATTCCACATAATGCTGCATCTCTACCTTATCATGGATCTCGGTTTAAGCCAAGTAAAAATCTAGCCATTGTGGCCTCCCGATCCTCCTCTACATTAAGCGCGGATCATAGCAATCTCCATCTCCTTGTAGTAATCCTCTCCTTGACTCCTTGTCTAAGACCTTGTAGCTTTTGTACAACTCTCGGTAGTAGTAACTTGGAGCGAACCGCTTTCTCATCACTACTTTCATCTCCTCCCATGTGTCTATTGGTGGTTCTCTATTCCGCCTCCTGTTTGTCACCAAGTAATAGCATATTCAGAAAATTCAATCACGCTAATTTTACCTTCTTTGTCTCTACGAGTAGTTGTGGCAATCAAACACGAACTCCATCTTCTTCTCCACTCAAGATATGCCTCGAGATCAGATCTACCTTGAAAGAACGGAATCTTCATCTTAATACCACCCAAGTTGTTATCTTGATTCTAAGCTTCTCCAAATCTCCCTCTGGGTCTCCTATTGTTAACAATGGACTCCCGATCTTCTTCTTCATCAAAACCAGATCCATATCGCTCTTCATCCTCCTCCTTGGTGGAACTCTTCCCCTTCTCGCAAATTCGACCGTTTGTGGTTGCTCCTCACGTCTATTCTCCATCGATCTATCCGTTCATGAACACCTGCTCCATCTCTATCTTCATCACCGCCTCATCTCACTCATCATGGCCTCCATAAACACTTTTTGATCAGTCAATTTTGTATCATTTTCGGCAATGCTCTTACCACTATCTTGAGTCATGATTGCTGCAAAACAAAGGTTAGAAGAAAAAAAATAATAATAATAAATAAAATAAAGGACCTCACAAATCACTCCCTTACGTGTTTACACTCAAGAATTTGGTCACTCTCCACTCGTGTTTTACTCAAAATAATATGGCTCTTACCCTCCGATGTTCTCACCACTCTTGCCTCTTTTCACTCGATAATTCTCTTTTAGTTCTTTTGAAACTACACAAACAACTCAAAATTTCCAGCAACAATTCACCAAGAACTAATCAAGGAATTTCAGATTTGAACATAAGGAATATGGAATTTTTCAGCTTGGAATTAGAAGGAGTATGGTAGTTTTAAATTTTGGAAGCACAGAATAGTTTCGAGCAACAATTCACCAAGCACTAATGAAGGAATTTCATATTTTGAAAACAGAATATGGAATTTTTTTTTTTTTTTTTTTCAGATTAGAATTAGAAGGAATATGTAGAATTTCTTTTTTTTTTTTTTTCTTCCTTTTTTTTTTCTTTTTTTTTTTTTTTTTTTTTTTTTTTGGATCAGCGACTAGCTTTTGAGAATAATAAAATAAGATTTCGACATAACTAGAAGAAGTGACTACAACAAGAACAAACAAAGATTGAGCGGTAGGGTAAAGAAAATTACTAGAAGAGATAAATAATGTAGCAAAAAAAAAAAAAAAACAAAGGAATGAAAGATGTTAAAGGATAGGCAAACTGAATAGAAACCGAGCTCGATACCAAATGATGTGAACCTCGTCAAGAATAACGAGACCCAACAACGAAAGGGAACCCAAGATCGTTCTATGGACAGATTGAAGGATGACCTCGACCGTTGTTTATGACAAACAAGAACCTCGGTATAAGGAAGGCGCCACAAGCGGTGATGGAGTTTCCGTTTGATAAGTCGAGATGAGCATACGGAAATCCCGATAAGTTCAAGTAGTTCTTCAAAGAACCAAAGAGAATAAACCTCACCAATTTTATCAATGATCAATGTTGTGTCTCATTACAATGAGTCCATGCTATTTATAATGCATGGTTAAAATAGGAATACAACTTATTAAAGGAAAATAATAAAAGCCCAAATAAAGAATCCTAAAATTAAGGTAGATTTTGTCTAAATTAACTTCTCCTCCAAGAAAACTTCTCCTCCAAGAAAAGAAATCACTTATGGAATTAGCTTCTCCTCCAAGAAAAGAAATCACCTATGGAATTAGCTTCTTCTCCAAGAAAACTTCTCCACCAAGAAAAGAAATCAGTTATGGAATTATCCTTCTAGAACTTGAATCAAGGCGGCGATTCTTTGTTGCCTCGTGGATTATGCTCAATGGGCCTCCATGAATTTGCTTGAGCCCACAACTCTTGAATGAGTCCATTGAGTACATCTTTGAACTTCTTTGCTCGTGCTCTCGTAACCGGCCCAATTGGTACTCGAATGAGATCCTTCGAAGTGGTGCCTTGATCTCCATCAATACATCCATCTATCGATTAAGTTCTATGCATACTCTATTGCTATTATGAAAACTTGTCGAACCATAAGACGAATTGACCGTTAAAGAGTCACAACGGATATCTAATCTCGATAGAATCATCCATTGTATCGTTGATCACAGTGGATATTTAATCTCGCTAGAATCATCCGATTTACCCTCGGATTGAAACACAACAAATATTAGACGTGTAATGAATCATAAACAACAATAAAAAACAATTATGTCAGGCAATTGAATTGAAACAAACATGCATGAAATTAAACAATGAAATGGGTATGAACTCAACACAAAAACTTGTAAAGCATCAATGGTGAGGCTTCATCTTCAACCTTATTTGAACATTTAGCCTTTCATACTAATGAGAGACAAAGAAAAACTAAAGAAAATCATTAAATATTGAAAGATTACAACTAATGACGAATGGAAGGCTAAACAAAGGAGTTTTTAGCTCCCAAAGCCTCCAAACGTAGGTTTACAAAAATCTATATGGGTCCTATTTAGAGACAAAAATAATGTGCTGCCAAGTCAGTGGGTGCGCTCAATCGCACCTCAGTGCGCCGATCGTAGGCCTATGTGTGCTCAATCACACTTAGCGCGCTCGAGCGCTCTCAGCTACTCAGAATTCCCATGGCACAACAATGAAAGCGATGGGCTACGGCAATGCTGGAAACTCGGTCTGACGTGGAGTGCGCTCGATCGTGGCATCTTGGGCTCGAACGCAAGTGCGCTCAATCGTAAGTCCACTCGATCGCATATCTTGTGCGATCGAGCGCACTAGTAGGGACCAGATGTGCACTTTGCTTATTTCCATCCTTTAAATCGCATTTTGATGCCAACGACCTGCAACACAATAAAACACTAAAACTAACAAAAACATTGGAAAACAACTAAGTTAAAAGCTTAACAAACATAAATTAAGGGACTCAAATGTACAACATTTTTGGCACTCATCAATGATTCTAGCTACTTTGATGATCTTTGGCTTGATGCTCTAGTTATAATGATTAATGTTATAGAACTTAATTACTTCTGCTACTTAGTATCATCTGTTTTTGAGGAGTAGGAGTCCCTGAGTTTTGTTCAGAGTGGAATAAGGCCGGGAGACAAACCATGGAATTAATTACCAATTAATTAATTCTCGGGGCGTTACAACTATAAAAGAATTTTTTGCCTTTGGACTGCTGCTTAAAGAAGTTCTACTATCCTTTCCTTGGTTCTTAAAAGGTGAACCCTTTGGCAATGAGAGACTCTAGACACATTGCTTGTTGCATGATGAGTGCCAAATATTGTATATTTGAGCCTCTTAACTTATATTTGTTAAGCTCTTAACTTTGTTATTTTCTAATGTTTTTGTTAGTTTTGGTGTTTTAGTGTGTTACAGGTCATTGACAAAAAAATGTGGTTTGAGGGTGGAAATAAGAAAAGGAATAGAAGATCCATGGCAATGCGATCAAGCGCATAGAGCTACGATCGAGCTCATCTACACTAGAGCCCAAGAAGGCTACGATCGAGCGCAAGACCATGTCAGCCCTAGCCCTAGCACTATCGTTTAAGTGCTGCGCCGCAAGAGCCTTGAAGACCCAAGTGTGCTCGAGCGCACCATGAGTACGATCGAGCGCACCCGCGCTGACCTGGCAGTGTTGAACTGATGTAGACTAGGATGACCTATCGTATCTTTTAGTCTTTTATTTAAATTAGGTTTCTTTATTAGTCTTTTAATTGTTTTAGTTTACTTTTCCTTCTAGTACGCGGTCTTAGATTACTTTTCCTTCTAGGATGTGTAATCCTAGTTTATGTTAACCTCTTTTATTAAAAACAGTTTATTATTATTGAGTTTGTTTAATAAGAATACTCAGGGTTGAGTTTCTTGGTTATTTTCCTTCAAGCTTTAGATAGTATCTACTGCTTAGAGAAGATTTCTTTGATTTTGTGATAGTCTCACAATCTTAGGAATATTTATCCTTCTATTTACTGCTTTCTTGATTATTTACGCTCTAACCCCTCGATCGCTTGGTATCGTAGAGCCCTCTTTTTCCATGGCGCCACCACAAGGAAGGGTAACCGCTGCACACTTGGAAGACGTGAATAATCGCCAAGAACCGCTTAGAGAAGAACCACCGCAACCTATCAAGCACAATCAAGGTACAATTTATGCAGCTTGAGGGAACAAATTGCAGCCCTCACAAAACTATTGTCCATCGAGAGTGGTCGAGACAGAAGTCGGCATATACCCTCACCAATCGGAAGAGGATGACGAATTGTGGAGGATGAAGACGGAGACCCTTTTGGAGTGCATGGTGCATCAACCCCTTGTACAAGTTCAGCCAATCGGTGGGAACTGTTTCAAACTCAATACACCAATTCCAAAGTTGCGTAACCCAAAGAGTTCATGGTGGCGTAAAAAATAAAACATTCCACCAAAAGAAGTACCAAGGAAGATGGCAAAGATGGTGCCTAAGGAGGGGCGGAGATAAAGCATCAATCGGTGTCTCGATACATTGGAGGTACGATGCCAACAATTTCAACGACATGCATCTTGGGAGGCAAGGTGGCCAAGCTTATCATAGATCCAAGGAGTGGTATGAATATCGCCCTCGAGGAAGCGGTAAGAAAGCTAGGGCTTGAGACCAAAAGTCATCCTAGTCCCTATCAATTGGAGTGGCTCACGAAAGGAAACGAGGTAAGGGTATCTAAATATTGCCAAGTTCCTTTTTCTATTGGGGCTAAATATATGGATCATGTGTGGTGTGACGTGGTCGACATGACTATGTGTCACTTGTTATTGGGCAAACCGTGGCAAGATGATAAAGCGCCTATAATAAAACCAAGAATACGACAGCTTCTTGTTGGGTAAAACCAAGTTGACGTTGTTACAAAGCCCATGGCGAGCCACAACCTTCACAAGGAAATACAGAAATCTGGGGATGAAGAGCGCCAGAATCAAGTCATTGATGAAGAGTTCGAGCATGAATGTGTTGAAGATGTAGATCCTTCACAAGGGTTTGTAGATTGGGATTCTCCACCAACCTATGATGAAGACATCAATGAGAAAAATCCAATTGAAGAACCTTTGGCATTCGCCCTAGAGGAAGAGCATGAAGAATTAGGCAAACAAGTGGATGAGGTAAATCTGTTGGAGAGTTTTGCACTTTTTGACGACAATTCTACATATTATGTGCCTGTTAAGAGCCTCGAAGGTAAAGTCTTCGATTTTAGTGTTGAGCCAATTGACTACGTTGATTTCATTGGGATAGATGCTATTTTATCAAATTATTCTAACCAAAACTGTGATGAAATCTATATGGTGGAAGAGGCTTTTTTGTCAAAGATTGAAAGGGTCTTTGTGAGTTCTTTGGGGATTCGTATGGCTTGTGAGAAGAGCAAAGCACGAGAGAAGCATAACAAGTCTACACAGAAAAGAGGTGTGTGGGGATTTCACAACCACCATCAAGATACTCCACTAATGAAGATCACTATGATTATTATGGGGCGTGGCCTTGCTGTAAAGTTGAGAAGAGACGATTGTAATGAGTTGATCTGACATCCAAAAGACCGTGGAAGAGACCGGCCGAATTCGAGGACGAATTCTCTCCAACCTGGGGAGGATGATGTAGATTCGGATGACCTATCTTATCTTTTAGTCTTTTATTTAAATTAGGTTTCTTTATTAGTCTTTTAATTGTTTTAGTTTACTTTTCCTTCTAGTATGCGGTTTTAGATTACTTTTCCTTCTAGGATGTGTAATCCTAGTTTATCTTAGATTACTTTTCCTTCTAGGATGTGTAATCCTAATTTATGTTAACCTCTTTTATGTTTTAGCCTCTAAGCCTATAAATACAGGCTTAGACCCTTTGGAAAAACAGTTTATTATTATTGAGTTTGTTTAATAAGAATACTCAGGGTTGAGTTTCTTGGTTATTTTCCTTCAAGCTTTAGATAGTATCTACTGTTTAGAGAATATTTCTTTGATTTTGTGATGGTCTCACAATCTTAGGAATACTTATCCCTTCTGTTTACTGTTTTCTTGATTATTTACGTTCTAACCCTGCATCATGAACCCAATTTTTTATTAATATTTATAGCACATTTTTCTTTTGTAACTCTACGTTGGGAGGCATTGTTGAGAGCAAAAACGCAACTTGTCGTTCTTAAGCTTTTTGAACGTTTTCCTTTGTAAGTTTTAGGTTTGTTATGATTTCATTTGATTTAATTATGTCTTTTATTATTATGAGGGACTTAAAATCTTCAACTAAGGTTGAAGATGAAGTATCATCATTGATAAACACTCATGTTCTCGTTATTTTATATAAACAATTCGATTTTTAATTAATTTGTTGTTTGAAGTCAATTCAATTGCATGATTAATTTTATGTGATTGAGCATTGTTATTTTTATTCGTGCATCGTTTACTATTTGTTGTGTTTCATCTGGTGGTACATCGAATGATTGGATTGAAACTAATATCCATTGTGTTCTACGAATACGGTGGATGATTTGATCTCAATTAAATATTCGTTGTGATTCTTTTAACGGATGGATTCATCGAATGATTTTATATGTGTGTTTATGACTTTGAACATTGTTTAAAACTTATTAATCGATTGTATGCATAAAATGCAAGAATATATTGTTTGATATGGCGAGACGGATTCTAAAAACCTTAGTATTTTTTTTTTATTTTTTTTCCATTCATTGTTTTAAAATCATTTAGTTTACTTTATGTTTTTTGCACGACAAAACTATTCTAACTTTGGAACTAGGTTACGATAGGATTGATTTAATTAGAGAATTGGTTTTTTGCAAATACAATTCCCTGTGGATTCGATCTCATACTTGCACACATTTTGCTGCACACGACTCATGTGCTTGCGAGTACAATTAAATTTGTGCATCACTGCAATGCAATGTGGTGTATAAGTGCATTACTAAGATCATCTCAATAGAATGCTTCCTCTTTTGAGGGATTTGGTTAGTTTGAATCAGTCGGCTTTTATTCCCTTAAGAAGTATCTCTAAAAATGTTTTGTTGGCTTAGGAAATTGTTAGAGATTATCACAAAGATAAAGTGAATTCTCGGTGTACTTTGAAGATTGATCTTGTGAAGGCATATGATTCTGTTAATTGGGATTTCGTGATGCATAGCCTCAATTGCTTTGGCTTCCTTGAGAAATTCCTAAGATGGATTAAGGAATGTATTACCTCTCCTAGGTTTTCCATTTGTCTGAATGGGAATTTGGTTGGTTATTTTGAGGGAAGGAAGGGGCTGAGGCAGGGGGATCCCTTATCTCTCGATCTTTTTGTGCTAGCTATGAAGGTGTTTGCTAGGATTATGGTTGACTTTACAACTGATGGCTCAAGTTTTAAATTTCATCTGTGTTAAGTGTTTGAAGCTAAAACTTACTCATTTGTGCTTTGCAGATGATCTCCTAATTTTTTATGAGGCTAGTTTGAGGTCCATACACATTATTAAAGCTGCTTTGCTTGAGTTTGAAGAACTTTCTGGTCTTAAAGCTAATCCTTCTAAATGCTCTTTTTTTTTTTTGGTTCTAGTATTTCGGATAGAGTGAAGCAGTGTCTGTTGGGTGAATTGAAGTTGAATGCAGGGCATCGGAAAGTCAGGTACTTGGGGGTTCCTCTCATTTCCACTAAATTGTTTGCATCAAATTGTGGAGCTTTGTTGGATAAAATTACAAGGCGCATTGACTCTTGGCTGTCTAGGAATCTTTCCTATGTTGGAAGCCTTCAACTGCTGTCATCTGTTCTATACACTTTTCAGGTTTATTATACTAGAATCTTTATTCTCCTCAAGTCTATCGTCAAGGCTATTGAGTAGAAATTTAATAGGTTTCTCTAGAATGGGAAATTTGATGGCTTTGCCTGCAAAGGTATCTTGGAAAGATGTGTGCTACCCTAAGAGGCAAGGAGGCTTGGGGTTGAAAAGTTCGGAAGTTTGGAATCAGACCTCTATGCTTAGGCATGTTTGGAGCCTCTTTGCTAGGTCTAGTTCTATTTGGGTAGCTTGGGTATCCCACAATCTTGCTCTTGGAGTTGGAGAAAACTCTCGAAGCTGAGGGATGTTGCTAAGAGGTTATTAAAGTTTGAGGTTGGAAATGGGGAGAATTCATATGTGACTGGACTCTTGGCACCCCTCTGGTATTCTATTGGAGACTTTTGGTCAGAGGGTGGTTAACGATGCTCAGAGCAGTGTGGAGGCTAAACTTTCCTCTGTTATTCTTAATGGAGACTGGTTTTGGAAACCAGCCAAATCTGAGGCCTTAGTTGAGATTCAATCTAGGCTTCCTATAGTAAGTTTAGGCCTTCATGATAAGGCTATTTGGACTGCCTCTAAGAAAGGTAGATTCTTAGAGGCCTTCATGATTAGGCCTTCATGTTAGCTCAGAAACTTGGTAGATTCTTAGAGAGAAGGTGGAGATTGCTTGGTGGAAACTGGTGTGGTTCCCTTTAGCCATTCCTAAACAAGCTTTCATTTTATGGCTTGTTGTGCAGGATAGACTTTTAACAGGGAATCGTTTGTTTAAAATAGGATATAAAGGAGATGTTAAGTGCTTCTTCTGCCATAATTAGAAGTTCTTTATGTTTAGATGCAGCGAGAGCAACACTTCTGTAATCTGGGATGAGATTATTCAGCCGGGAATCAGTACCTAGGGGAATAAAGGTCTAAAAGGTATCCAAGGCCGTCTGGTGTTGGGTTTTGTAATCTATCACCTTTGGCGTACTAGGAATGAAATTAAGCACTCTGGACAACCTCTCACTAAAGAAAAGCTGCTAAAGAGAATTCTTTGGGAAGTAAGGGCTAGGATAATTGGAAAGGCAAATTTTCCTAAGATTAGAGAGAATCTTGTCATGGTGTCTTTTTGGAATTTGCGTGCAGATTTGTTGATGTAAGTTGTTTTCTGCAGGATGTGTTTTGGTGGTCTGCTAGCTAGTTTGTTTCCTTTCTGTGAGGTTTTGCCTCTGGTGTGGGAGGTTGTTCGTTGGTTGTTCTGCAGTTTTGTCCTTGTTTTAGTCTAGTTGGTTAGGCCTCTGTGAGGCTTTGAGCTCGTTGACGAGGCTTGTACTTGGTGTTTTGTTTTTGTGCTTTAATGAAGTTGCTTATTCATCAAAAAAAAGAAAAAAAAAAAAAAAAAAAAGGAAGTCATTATCTTTTTATTGGCATTGGGGAGGACATTAACAATTTTTTAACCTAAAACTAACCAAAAGAAAAAAATCCAGGCGGTGGCCAATTTTTTTTTTTTTAATTCCTTTTTACAAGAAAAAAATATTAAAAAATATTGATTTTTTTAAATAAAATTTCCGTTAAAAAAATTAAAAAACTTTCGTCTTAAAAAATTTTTGTTTATAGAAAACATATAAAAACAATTTATTTTTAAATTAAAATTTTTCGTTTTTTATATATATATTTTTAATTTATAGGGGTATTTTTATCTTATTGAGAAATCTATTAGGGCGTTTTTGTCCTATTGCTAGTCTTGGGAAACATTTACAATGTTTTGGTAGTTTGGAAAGAATATTGTCACAATTAAAAATTTGGGATGGACATTATCAATTGGATAATAATTTAAAGAGTATGTGGACTTTACCCTAGTTTAAAGAAAATATTGTCCTAATTGACAATTTCAAATGAATATTGTTAATTTGGTGATAGTTTGAATATATGTAGACACTAGACTAATTTTATTTTTCTTTATTTTTTGCAAACAATTTTTTTAACCTATCAAGCTCAAGCTCAACTCAAGCACTATGAGATCCACCCAGAAAGAAAAATTTGAACATTGTCAATTTGATGATAGTTTAAGGATATGTAAACTTTGCCATATTTTTATTTATTTTTTTATTTTTACAATCAATTACAAAAAGAAAAAATATACCATCTAGCTCAAGCTCAACTCAAGCACCGCAGGAGCTCCACTCAGTAAAAAACACTTGAGCCAATTCCAAACATAAGTCCCAAGCTAAGCTAGGGTTCGAGCTGAGGTTGAGCATCTATATAAGTTTCAAGAGCTAAGGTTGAGAGCATCTCAAGCTCAAGCTCAACTCAAGCACCGCAGGAGCTCTTCTCAGTATTAAAAACTTGAGCCAATTCCAAACATAAGTCCCAAGCTCAGCTAGGGTTCGAGATGAGGTTGAGCATCTATACAAGTTTCTCGAGCAGAGTTCGAAAATGCAAAACTCAGACTCGGCTAAGTGGAATACCAACCCTATTTATATCAAGTCATTACATCGTAAAACGCTGTTATGAGGTATATGCAGAAATGTTTTTCTTGCTATTTTCGGGGGCAAATTGAATTTGAATTGCTTGAAAGTAAGAGAAATATTAGCAAGTAACATTTCAGATTCATTTTATTGTCTCTTTTTTTCTATCATTTACAAATTAAGAGATCCAAAGTAACTGGAGTTCCCAATTAGCAAATCAAGCATGTCATCCGGAGTTAGGAAAGTTGTTCCACCAATAATCAATTCGATATCTGGTCTTCCACTTTCAGATAAAGCCTCCTGAGCTTCACGTACCTTGTGACACAAAAAGACAATGTTACGTACGTTTCAAAAAAGCTGTGAATGGGAAATGTTTTATGCCCTAAAAAATGCAAACCATTTTACAGAAAAAACAAAAGGATGTTTTATGGTTAATCCAAAATGTTTTACAGTTGACCAAGTTTTCCAAGTATAACATTGGAAAATACTGAACAACGTTTACGTTGAGCCTTTTAGTTGAATTGTTATTCAAATGCAGAAGAAAAATAATGTGAAAGAGCTCAAGAAATTCAGACCTCAAGACCATTGATTCCGCCAACAACAAAAATCAAGATGACGTTTTGGTCGGCAAGACTTGGTTTTGCCTGCACAATTCAAAAGGCAGCAGCATTAGCTTATTTGGACTATTGAAGCAAGATTCACATAAAAAAGTAATGGGGCCAAAGCATACCTGGCCAAGGCCAAATCTTCCAAACCCACTTTTAAAAAGTCGCCCAACTGTAGAGGAATGGTACTCCAATCCAGGTACATCATACTTGCCCAACACCCTTGTTAGAAGCTTATAAAGTAATCCTTTACCCGTATAGGGATCTCCACTGAAATTACTTTCTGAAGCAAATGTCCCATCCCTCAATGGCAAGTTTCTCCTCTTCAAGCTAGATAACTTGTGAAGAAACCTGAAAAGGTTATCTACCCTATCACGCAACTCCAACTTCAATTGCATGTCACCATACACTTTTTCTTTATTATTATTAGAATCAGCATCTTCATCACCCCAGCTACCCCATTGATCATCATCGAAATCATCAATTTGTAAATGATCCGAAGACATTTCTTTGGTTTCCTCTGATCTCATCCTGTTTAGGTTGGCTTCAAGGTCTTCTGTTAGACCATGTAGAAACTTTAGTTTTGCTATTGATGGGTTTTCAAGAATAGCATCTACAATAGCCTCTTTCAGTAGATGCTCCTCTTGCCAGGAAAAAGGGCTATCCAATCCAGATGTGGGGAAATTTTCACCAGCCAAAATATATCCAATAACTGTAAGAAGCAAAGCACCTTGAAAAGAAAGTACTCCTTGTGAAGGCTTCATTTTTCCATTCTTCTCTCCATGCGATCCCATCAAAGCACTCTTATTGACAAGATCAACAATTTGAGCCGCAAGACTCTGGGTTGTGTCTCCAGCACACGAACTCAATACTTTCTCAGCACTGATAAATGCATCCCACCTGGCAGAATGTGATTCATCAAGGGCAACTAATGCAGCTACTGCTAACTGAATAATTCCTTTGTTTTTCTTCAGAGATGGCTGGCTTTTAGCCAACGCTTTAATCATAGGTTGCAAATCTGATTTTGTAGCAAAGCCAGAACGAGTTTTCACATTCACACTTACATTTTCCTGACGAAGAGATTCTTGGAGCCACTTCTTTACCAGAACAGCCCCATCCTTAGTTCTTCTATCCAGCATAGCTTCCAAGTATGGTGTTCCATGGAAATTTTCAGTGGAGACAAAGGAGCCGCTAAATAATTCAATATCAGAGTGAAGTGACATTTCATTGTTAACTTTGTTTCTGAAATTAGTTAAATCAACAATTTCAGAAGCAGATTTACAAGAATCCCATGCACATAGAAAAGCTTCAATGCTTTTTAAAAGTCGAAAATGATCTAATTCACAATCTTCTTCACTTAATATCTTTTCAAGTGGTATCTGAACATCAAGAGGAGCACGCTGTAGATTAGAAGGGCCGTGTTTGAGTTGGGTTTGTGAGCCTTTCATCTGTGTAGAGGAAGTTGCCCTTTCCCTACGTGGCAAAGATGAAAACATACGATCAACAAGTGAATCCCCATGGCAACAAGGAGTCAGAAGATCAAGTGTGCGGTCAATGATTAGTAGCCCTGCTGATCGTTTACGACGGCCTACATCATAAAGACTTGACATGTCCATCAATATCTTCCCAACAGTTTTTGACAGATCACCAAGGGAAAATATTTCCATTTTCAAGTCCATCTACAAAATAAAGAAAAAGGGACTATGGTCATAAAGGGAACAACCTAACAAGCTACCACAGGGAACATTAACCTGTCAAGTCATAAAAGGACCAACAAAACGATTTCAATGGGTAGAAACATTTTGCATGTTCTCATGGGAATCATTCTTCTTCCTTGATAAGGTTATGTCAAGGAAAGTGACAGCAAGGATATTTTGGTACCCATGATCCTATTCTCCATCTGTTGTTTAAGGGGAGAGGAGAAGCCATTTGATCCAAAGAACATTATCCATATTTTAGTCATTTTGACCTTTATATGTAAAAGATAATATTTAGTGCCATGTGCTTTAGGTCTCGCTTGGTACATGGAATGGATATCCATTAGGAAAATAAATAGTTATTACTGGAAATGAAGGAGGGCATAATGGAATAGTTATCATATTCTTTAATTTGGTGACAACACATATGCCCTAAACAGAATTGAACCAAAATTACTAAAAAAACCAACAAGATTTCTTATTTTTCTACAATATATATATATATATATATATTTGATACGTAGGATCTGTGGTATACACCATTCTGGGGACCTATTTTGCGAACTAAATGGGCCTTTAGTGATTTCAACTTCCATCGAAATTTGTTGTCCAGTCATTTGGAGGTTGGGTTAATATATGTAGCCAGACTTAAATGATAAGCAAGATGTTAAAAACAATAGGAAATAAATCAAACAAGTTAGAACTTGGCATAGCAATAAAAGAAAACATGTGAAGGTTAAAGCAAGCATAGAGCTTATTACCTTGGCAGCCAGATGGTAAAGAAAATGTGCTGTAAGAGTTGCCCCAGGAGGAAAATCATCTCCATCAGAAGGCAATCCAGTACTTAAGGGAGGCAATCCAGGGCTAAGGGAATCCTCATGTTCAGCTGATAAGTATGCTTCAGCAATTGATCCCTCTGAAGGTAAAACAAAGACTCTTGGTGAAAAAGGACACAAAATCATAGGGAAGTGATGCACAGAAACAACCAATTTTTTCCGTACATCTTCTGTGCAACCTATCAGAATATTATCATATAAATCTCTTCCACTAGAACTAGCTTCAAGGTGAGGAATGTCCTTTGCAATGGAAGTGAGTTGCGACCACCCTTCATCTTCAAAGGTTAAATTTTCCTGTAAGTTGTTATCTTTTGGCTCTATAGACTTAGAAGATTTCTTAACAAGTTCTTCATAATCTTGGACAAGTAAGGATTCATATTCACGAAATGCATCTGGTCCCAGGGGTGAATCAGGATACGTAGAGTGAGCCATCTGCATTTTGGTATAGCTATTTAGTAAGATTCAGTAGCAACATACAAGACGGATGAAAAATAACAATTTATTTAATGACCTCCCAAATGCTGCAACGTGGATATCATATTTTTAATTTAAACCATTAGTCATTTCCAAATAATTTCTAGAGGCATTGATGATTACAACATTAATTCCACACATGTTAAATTCATATCAAATTTTATCAGTACAGAAATTCAAAAGAACTACAATACTAAATGGAATTTAACATTTTTGGCCACTGTCACTGCGTGGCTAGCTGAACAGTCTAATGGTGGTCACCACATGGTCACTGGGATTGTCTAGTGACCGCCAGATCTGTCTGGTGCCACTGAATGGCCACCACCTATGGAGGCCAACCTCCAGCAAACCCAAATTTACTTTCTTTCTTTTTTTTCTTTTATGTTTTGAAAACATGTTTTCAAAATCACTTTTCAAAGTAGTTATCCAAAATATTGTTTAGACATGGCCTTACAAACAACACTTTTTCAGACGTGGCCCCACATTTTAGAAAACAATTCTCAAAATTTTTCAGAACATAAAACAGAAGACACTTTTCGAAAACTTTCCTAAACAGGCCCTTGTCTTTCAGTTTTGGTATAGCAGTCAAGGAAAAAGCAAGTATATTAATTATATTATTTTTACAAGTTACCCTTGAAAAACCGAATATTATTCTACCAAAATTATTGATACTTTTTATCTCTTCTCATGATGAGATCAAACAGTCCAAGAACAAGCTTTTTAGTCAAATGAACAAATTCAGAACGAACATACAGAAAAATGTGCAGGCAAGTGAAGAAAATGATGAAAGAAAAAAATATGAAATTATTAAACCAAACCCAAAAGCACTAATTCTGAAGAAGCACCTCTGAGATAGATGTAAAAATAGTACAACGGTGAATATCTTGATGCGTGCTTAGGCAACGTAAAATATACCGATGTGCGTCACTTAGCAGACGAGATGTGATGACCACTATTTTCTTCACAGTATCAGACTCTGAGTTCCAATCGACCACCTAGAGATGGAAGCAAATAGAAATTATGACATGCTTGAGATAGGGCAATAAATTTGGTATTCTGCAAGATGATTCGCTAGCATAGCATGGCACATATATTTCTTAATGTTACCAAAAGTTAAGTGTTGACATGGACCCATTCTGTTCATGCAGTAGATTACATGTGAAATTATTCAAAATTATTCATGACAAGTTGACAGAAGCAAGAATAGACATTTCAGGCAATACATGACACAATTAGCTTACCACATCAAGAGAACACATGTTCTCCAAACTGCAAATACTACATACTCCCAGGTCCAGCAACACAGGAAACGCCCCAATAAATTGGAAACTTTCTGTAGATCCAGCATCAAGGTAAAGAGTGGAACCTTCAATGTGCTCTGATATCTAAAGACAAAGACGAATTATTAGAACTAATCAACTGAGCAATGGATTGAGATAATCACAAGTTGAGTTAATACAAAATCAATAGATTTTCAACATCACAAATTTGTGCAGAACAAGTTGCAGAAGTGCAAATGTGATGGATAAAAATAGGCAAAAATTAATGCCAAAGGAATCCATACAACTCAAGAGTGCTTCAATATGTAGTTCAACAGAAAAGAGAGATGAAAAACGAATGCTCCTATGAGTCACTCATAAATAATTTATTAGGGAGATAAAGATAGCAGAGCATCAAGACACCACTTATATAGAGGATAAAGAATGCCAGAAGGTCCAGCAAAATCACATGGAAAGTGCTGCAGCCCAAAAGCTACTGATTTGAGGTCTAACAAGAAAACCCGATGATCTCAACACCAGTAACAAAATATAGTCAATAACTACTACAAAAATTGTGAGAAAAATGAAATAGTTTCAACTTGTTAGGTCTTAGAAATCGTCTTCATTCGATGATCAAAACTTTGGTTGTAAATCTATTTTATATGACCCAAGTGTCTTGGCATAAAAAAGGCGGGTCTTTGTGTATTGTGGTCTAAGACGTCACTTGGCAGTTAAATAGATGTGATGCTGTCCCTTGCTATGAAGACTTTGAAGAACAAACAGTGTTAGATGTCATGGAGGTTCAAGAGAACTTGTTTGGAAACATCACTTAGACGTTAGATAGAAATGCTAACGCCTTTGGATGTGTCAGAAAGTTAGCTATAAAACCCTAACTAGAGTGTTGACGTCAAAAGGGACGTCATGACACTGAGGATTTTCAGCTCGTCTAAACTTTCTTGTTAGCAAGATTTGACATATTAAACGTCTGTATTAGAAAAACCTTGTGAAATACAAAGTTGTAGATCTGGGAATCAGCTTTCCAATGCCACTGAATTTGTATTCATTGGAGGTCAAGATCAAAATTTATGGTGATTTTACTTGGACTAGTTTTTCCTTGACAACTTTTCAGCTTTTAATTTTTTTCATCCTATAAATAAATTGGATGCCCCTTTTGAGTCTATGGAGACCCTAGAACGAGATTAGAGTTCCAGAAACTCTTGAGAGGTTTCCTTGCTTCTCCCTTGTGAGCCAAGAAGTGTTTGGTTTAGAGCAATTGATTCTTTCCCCTTCGTGGACTTTGTAAAGCCTCTCATTTTGAGCCTTGGAACCTTTTAAGAAGATTTGTGCTTTAGTCAATAAATGATTTGTAAAAAGCTTGTAGCTTTCTCTCTCTTGGAGTTTGTTCTTTCAAACCACAGCATACACATCCTTCAACTGCAAAGAAGTCAACTAGTGGATGGGTAAGGAGAGGCACTCGTAGAAGATCGGCCAAAAGGGAGTTGGAGCAAAGACACGCAAGGAGCGGGTTGTCCAACCTATGGAAAGTATTTTACAAGAGGTAGTAAGTTTACTTTGCCTATGGTTAGTTCATCTACATTAGTGATTTTCTGGGTTTAATTGCCCCAGAGTAGTTTTACCTTTGATGTGTTTAAAGGGTTTCCACTTCATAACCAAAATCCATGTGTTAATTTTGTGGTTGTGATGTTTATGTGGTTTTATGCTTTAATAACTTAAGAGAAATTTCACTTAACCCCCCTTAAACTTTCATTTGCAATCACCCCTCTAAAGTTCAAAAACTCTCAATTTAGTGTATTAAATTTTAAAAAATTTGCAATGACTCCCCTCCTATTTGGGTCCCCTCCTATTAGGGTTTGGGGTTAAATCAGACGGCAAAGGGGTGAACTAACCTTTATACCCTTGTAAATTTATAAAATTACAAAATTACCTTATTTAAATAATGTTTTTTTAGAAAAATAGGGATATTTTGGAAAGTTTCAAGGCCGTCGTTAGGATTTAATAGTAAAATCCTAACGGATGGATGACATTACAAACTTTTTAAAGTTAGATACACTGAATTGAGAGTTTTTGAATTTTAAAGGGCTGATAGCAAAAGCGAAAGTTCAGGAAAGTTAGGTGAAGTTTTCCCAATAATTTATCTTGCGATAATTATTGTTTATTGTGATTGGCCGTGTTGGAGTTAGAACCCAATCCTTAGCTTTTCAATTGGTATCAAAACGGGTTCACTAAATTTGGAAGAATGTCCTCAGTGCGTCGGTCTCCTTATTTGCGTTCTCATGTTAGGAGAAATGGTAGGGACAAGAAAGAGAAGAATACTTAAGGCATCAAGTGCCATGAGTGTTTTGATCTTGGACAAATTCACGCTATTTACCAAATTTTTTGTGATCTAAAATGAATGCCATGAAAGCCACTTTGAAGGATAAGTCATACTTTGATGACTTTCCTATGAAGAATCAGACTTGAGGAGTGGTAGCAGGTCTTGTGTGTTTGACACATGTGACCATGGTCTGTCATCCCATAACGATTCAGTTGATGAGGAAGCGGCCTTGTTTGCCAAAAAGTTTTGAAAATCCCTCATGTTCTATGATGTTTCTTGCAAGAACTCTTCACTGAATATTGCTAAAGGTGATCCAAGGAGCCAGCCAAGGCGAGAAAGATAGGCTCAAAAAAGATAAGGATGTAGATAGCATTCAATGCTATGAGTGTTCGGGTTCTAGGCATGTTAAGACTGATTGCCTTAATTTTGTGTACACAAAGGGTAAATCCCTTAATGTGTTGTTGAGTGATGAGTAGTCTAACGACTCTGAGGACTCTAACAAGAAGAATGCGAGCTTCAAGGCCTTCTCCGGGTATTTTTTTTCGTAGTTTGTCCATATGCTACACTTTCTCTCGTCTCTCTCTACCTGAGTGTGAGGGCGCGTGAGTGAGGGGAGGAGCTTGCTGGAGGCTGGAATTGAGCATAGAGAAGGCACGAAGCTGGTATGTGGAATCTAAGACGTTTGAGATGTTGATTAAAGGGGGAAATTCTGGTCTGAGGATTGTTGAAAGAGGAAAAAGAAAACAGGGCTCAATTTTTTTACAAAGGGATGAGATAGCTTGGTTGGTGGGTGCTGTAGAGGGGGTGCTAGATGTGGATACATCGGAGGTATTTTGGGACCCAACGAGCGCAGGTTATCCACAAGTCTTAGTGCAAAGAAGATCAAATAGACATGGTAACTACATATTAATTGAGGAGTTTGAGAGGAGTAACCGGCGAGGAAGTATTTTGATCCCTGAAGGCAGATATGGTCAGGGTTGGATCAGATTAGTTGCGGAGCTGAGGTCTGCACGTTTGAATCTGTGGAAGGATCGCGTTTTCAGAGTGAACAAAATTAGTGGACCCAGCGAGGAGTTTCGCGGAGGTGGTGGGTCGCACAAAGTCGCTGGAGACTGAGGGGAAGGTGTTACCGGCGGCGACAGTGGAAGACTCAACTGCGAAAAGGAATATTGGCGGTCGTACGCAGATACTGAATCAGACAAGGTCGGCGACCTCTCCGTTGAAGATAGCTGCACAGATAGGGAAGCCGAAAGCCACTGCGGTGGTAGGGGGGCATATCGGAGATGTGCGGTGATATCGAGTGCTCAAAGGAGAAGGAGAAAGTGATGGGCAACGGTAACAAGGCAAGCGTGCTGATCAGGACACTGCAGAATCCCGTGAAATCAGGGATGGAAGCGCCGATTGGGGGCAGGGAGTCAAATAGGCATGGGCATGCGTCCGTGCATGGAGGTTTTAGTCTGCAGGTCTTCACGCAATGCCTATTGGATATTAGGGATGAGCTGACATTGGGGCTTAAAAGGGTAGAAACAGCATTTCAAATGCTGGGGTTAAAGGAGCGTGTGGGCCTAATGGGCTCTGGAGAAGACTCTTTACCGGATAAGAAGAGTATGGATACGGTGAGGAGAAATGAGGGAGTGGGCTGGTCTAAACCCAAAAAGAAAGCATTTAGGAGGAAAAAGACCCAACCGGGTTTGCTGGCGCCCAAGCCCAGTAAGGTGACAGGCAAGTATGCCCAAAACCCAGGATCCACGGGCCATTTTTCTTACCGTATAACCTCACGAGTTTAGACGCAGAAGCTTCATCAGAGGGGGGAATCTTCAGCGATGGGGGCTGCGCGTGCTGCCGGAGAGATTGGGCCGATGATCGCCGGCGATTTTTCTGGCGAACATTCCTCCAGCGCCAGTGATTCGATTCTAGCTGTTGTGGAAACGCAAAGAGGGGCAGAAAAAGACGGTGATCATAACGGTGGGGTCGGGCTAGGGGACAGGTTGTCGACGCAGAGGCTGGATTCAGTCACAGAGGATGCCGAGGAACTGGGTTATGATCTCTCGACACCGGAGAAGAGTTATAAGCTGCCAGTCTCTTCAACGTCATTGCTGGACACCATCCCAGAGAGCGTCGAAGTTCTAGGCCACGTACCTGTGTCGCCGGTGACGAGTGGTAAATGTCTGCCAAGGTCCTCAGAATACGCCGATGATGTTGGAATCGATAGTCTCACGCCGGATAAGCAGTCCAAGCAGTTGAAGGTCTTTCAGAGAAGAGAGAGTCCTTCATCTAAGACCACGAAGTCGTGGGTAGCGGAGAGGGTATCCTGGAATGGTGGCAGGGGGTGTGACGTGACCACAGTAGTTCTACCGGGTAAGAATTTTAACTCTTGTTTTGATGTTGAGGAGCTGCCAGCTATTGTCTCTACTTTGATGGGAGAACCCGAAGAGTCAGGCTTGATGGGGGGAATGGGGAATCAGGTATATGAGACCCCAGGTGTTGAGGGTTCCACCTCTCTGCTTGAAGTGGAGAATTTCCCTGAGGAACATCCTGTTCAAGGGATGGGCTTGACTTCTCCTGCATCCAAAAAGCTGGAATTGGTGTGGGAGGTGAAAGGGAATGCGGGTTTGTCATGGGGTGGACAGGACGGAAAACTTAAACAGGTTTTTGGCCAAATAGTGGCTGACAAACATACAGCAGGGGTGAAGGAAGATGGGTTCACAGGGATGAGGGATGAAGATATTATTTATGAAGCATAAAATCGTGACATGGAATGTGAGAGGGCTGACTGAAGAAGCGGTTGAGGGTTAGACAGATGCTAAGTCAATGGAAGGTAGATATTGTGTGTCTCCAAGAAACAAAATTGGAGATGATCACTCATGATTTAGTGCTAAGCTTATGGAGATGCCCCTATGTAGAGTGGAGTTATGTGGCCTCTTTTGGGGCTTCGGGTGGGATTTTATTGATGTGGGATAGAAGGGTAGTTTCGAAGGTGGATGTTTGCCAAGGTAACTATGTGGCAGCGTGTTCCTTTAGAAATGTGGACGATGGTTTGGAGTGAGCCTTTGCAGGAGTGTATGGTCCGAATAGGGATGCGCATAGAAGGCAGCTATGGGAGGAATTGGCAGGTTTGATGTGTATTTGGGAGCTGCCTTGGTGTATTGGAGGGGACTTTAATGTCACTCTCTTCCATAATGAGAGGTCGGGAGGAGTTCGTCAAAGGAGAGCGGTTGCTGCGTTCGCTGATTTCATTGCGGAAATGGGTCTTATGGATCTTCCGTTGGCCGGAGGAGTGTCTACTTGGACAAATAATTTATCATGGTCGAGGTTGGACCGTTTTTTGGTTTCACCGGATTGGGAACTAAGTTATCCAGGGTTGATGCAAAAGAAGCTTCTTCGAGTTTGTTCGGATCATGCTCCTATTATTTTGATGAGGGGCTGCATGCAGAATGGGAAGAGTGCTTTTAAGTTTGAAAATATGTGGCTTAAAGAGGAGGGTTTTGTGGACAAAGTTAAATCTTGGTGGTCCTCGTTTTCCTTCACGGGTTCCCCAAGCTTTATCTTGGCCAAGAAGTTGAGAGCTCTTAAGGAGAGATCAAGAGGTGGAATAGAGAGGTGTTTGGTAATGTGGGGTTCAAATAAGGCATGGGCGGAGGAGCTGGAATCTGGATAGAATTGAGGAAGTCCGAAGGCTTCGAGGAGGAAAAGGAGAGAAGGAGATTATTGGCTTTAGATTTGGAAGCATCTCTTCTTCAAGAGGAAATAGAGAAATCGAGGGTGCGGTGGTTAAAGGAGGAGACAAGTGCACTAAGTTCTTTCATCGTAGCTAGTGCAAATAGGAGAAATAATTCTATTGAGTCCTTGATTGTGAATGGTTCTCCTAATCCAGCTTGTATTGGTGAGCATGTTGTCAACTATTATGAATCCTTGTTCTCGGAGCCTCTTAGTTTTTTTGATAAGTCAATGAATTATAAAAGGCGCAACCCTTAGTACACTGGGAGTATACAAAAGGAACTAGGAAGAGATGGAGAAAAAAGAGATAAAATCTACAAAGCTAATAACCCGCGGGGCGAGCCAGCCTATAGTCCAAGAAAAAAGAGTAACAAGAAAAAAGTGAATGAGCTCCTCTCGTGTCCTCGACACGCCCTCGAAACATCTATTGTTTCGCTCCCTCCAAATACACCACAAGATACAATGAGGGACCATTTAGCTCCTCGCTTACGACCCGCCGTCCACCAACTCGCTAAAAGCTCCTTGACGGAGCAAGGCATCACCCAACATAGCCCAAACCGAGCAAAGAAAGTAATCCACAAGTCCCTTGCTACCGCACAATGAAGAAGTAGATGATCAACTGACTCCACATCCGATTCACATAGCCAACATCGATTTACCACCACCAAGCCCCTCCTCCCAAGGTTGTCTAGAGTAAGGATCTTGCTATGCACCGCCGTCCAAACAAAGAAAGCCACTCTAGGAGGAGCTTTGGACTTCCAAACACTCTTCCATGGGAAAGAGACCAACCCATTCCGCGAGAGAGCTCTGTAGAAAGACTTAACCTCAAAGACCCCCTTACATGAAGGCATCCACCATAACTTGTCTCTCCCCTCTCCTCGCATCTTGTACTCATATAGACACTTATAAAATGCAGCCAAATCCCCCACCTCCCAATCTTGAATCAACCGAGAGAATTGGACATTCCATTGAATAGATTCACTAGAGTACTCCATATTGTCTGCTATGGATGCATCCTTTAAACTAGCAATGCTGTACAGGCCGGGAAATTCCTCCCTAAGAGTCCTATCTCCACACCAAACATCCTCCCAAAAGCGAATTTTCGAGCCTTCACCGGGATCATACTTGAAGAACCTCCTAAAATTCTGCCAACCCATACATATAAATTTCCATAAACCCACCCCATGTGAACCAGAAATGACTCTCGTCCGCCAACCTCCCCAATCCGACCCATACTTGGCCACCAACACTGAATGCCACCAAGCACCCTCCTCATGAGCAAAACGCCACAACCACTTCCCCAAAAGAGCTTGATTAAACCTCCGAATATTCCTAATCCCCAAACCGCCCTCATCAATGGGAGTACAAACCTTATCCCACTCTACAAGATGATACTTAAAATCATCATTCATCCCTCCCCAAAGGAAATCTCTTTGGATCTTCTCAATGCGCTTAGCCACGTCCGTTGGGATGGGAAAAAGGGATAACATGTAAGTAGGCATATTAGAGAGGGTGCTTTTGATCAAAGTGATCCTCCCTCCTTTTGAGAGGTACAACCTTTTCCACGGTGCTAGTCTCCGCACCATCATATCCTCCAAGCCCGCCCACATGGTTTTGAGCTTGAAAGAGGCCCCAACGGTAATCCCAAATACTTCAACGGCACTTCACCATACCCACAGCCCAGCAACCCAGCAAGCTGTTCCACATTCTCCACAATACCAACCGGAACCAACACCGATTTGGATAAATTAACCTTCAATCCGGCCACCGCTTCAAAGCAAACAAGGAGAGCCCCCAAATGACGAATTTGACTAGCATTAGCCCCGCAAAACACCAAGGTATCATCCGCGAAAAGAAGATGAGAGATAGTAACCCGATCTTGCCCACTTGATCCCACCGAGAAACCCGAAATCAGCCCCCTCTCATTAAAGGCTCCAAGCATCCTACTAAAAGCCTCCATCACCAACACAAAAAGGAAAGGAGAGGATCACCTTGGCGAACCCACGGAGCTCCCAAAAACCGGAGGGGACACCATTAATCAACACAGAATCGATGTAATACAATGCTGTATCCACGAGCACCATTTCTCCCCAAAACCGCACCTCCTCAACAAGTACATAAGAAAGCTCCAATCAACATGGTCATACGCCTTTTCCATATCCAACTTGCATAGAATCCCTGGCTCCTCGGACTTAATCCTACTATCCAGGCATTCATTTGCAATGAGAACCGCATCTAAAATCTGCCTCCCTTTAACAAAGGCATTTTGTGGCTTGGATATAATCTTGTCCATAACTCTCCTCATTCTGTTAGCTAGAACCTTGGATATGATCTTATAAACTCCACCCACGAGGCTAATAGGCCGAAAATCCTTGACCTCCTTGGCCCCTTGAATCTTCGGAATCAGAGAAATAAATGTAGAATTAATACATTTCACGAATTTACCTCAAGCGTGAAATTCCTCAAATACCGCCATGAAATCTTCCTTGATCACCTCCCAACAGTCCTGGAAAAAAGCCATAGAAAAACCATCCGGACCCGGGGCCTTATCCCTATCCATACCTTTGAGAACCTCCCTAACCTCCTTTTCCTCAAACGGATTCTCCAAACCAGACGCCTCCTCATCATTGAGTCTATCAAACTCAAGGTTATCCAATCTCGGTCTCCAACTAAGAGGCTCCGAAAACAAGGCTTTATAATAGTTGCGTGTTGGGTCCGAAGTAGGGGAGCCATTCACCATCAATGACTCTATAGAGTTGTTTCTCCTATTTGCACTAGCAACCTGGTGAAAGAACTTGGTGCACTTGTCTCCCTCCTTTAACCACCTCACCCTCGATTTTTGTCTCCAACTAATTTCCTCTTGTAACAACGAGGCTTCCAAATCAGCTACAAGAACCCTCCTTCTCTCCTTCTCCTCCTCTGTAAGCCTCCGAACTTCTCCCAATCTGTCCAGCTCTTCCACCTCCACCGCCCAAGCCTTATTACGGGCCCCACATTCCCAAACACCTCTCTATTCCATCTCTTGATCTCACCCTTGAGTGCTCTCAGCTTTTTAGCCAAGATAAAGCTTGGAGAACCCAAGAAAGAGAATGAGGACCACCATGACTTTACTTTATCCACAAAACCCTCCTCCTTAAGCCACATGTTTTCGAATTTAAAAGAACTCTTTCCATTCTGCAGGCAGCCCCTCATCAACAGAATAGGAGCATGATCCGAGCAAACTCGAAGAAGCTTCTTTTGGACCAACCCTGGGTAGCTAAGTTCCCACTCCGGAGAAACCAAGAATCGGTCCAGCCTTGACCAAGATGAATTATTAGCCCAAGTAGCCACTCCACCGGCCAACGGTAGATCCATAAGCCCCATCTCCGCTGTGAAATCTGCAAACGTAGCTACCTCTCTTCTTCTTCGACGACCTCCCGACCTCTCATTATGATAGAGAGTGACGTTGAAGTCCCCCCCTATACACCAAGGCAGCTCCCATAAGCACACTAAACCAGCCAACTCCTCCCACATCATCCTTCTAGCGGCATCCCTATTCGGACCATACACTCCTGCAAAGGCCCACTCCATACCATCGTCCACATTCCGGAAAGAACATGCTACCACGTAATTACCATGGCACACCTCCATTTTCGAAACAGCCCTTCTATCCCACATCAGTAAAATCCCACCTGAGGCCCCATTAGAAGCCACAAAGCCCCACTCCACATAAGGACAGCTCCAGATGCTTTGCACTAACTCAGGGGTAATCAAATCCAGTTTTGTCTCTTGAAGGCAAACAATATCTACCTTCCATTGACTCAAAAGCCGTCTAACCCTCATTCGCTTCTTCCCCTCATTCAACCCTCTCACGTTCCATGTTAAGATTTTATGCTTCATAGATACCATTAACATCCCCCATCCCCAAGAACACATCTGTGGCCTCCCCTGTCGCACCAGAGGTCCCTTCTCCAACTTTATCCACCACAATTTGCCCAAACACCTCTTTAAGTTTTCCTTCCTGCCCATCACAGGAAATACCTGCAGTCCCTCTCACATTCCAAACCAAGTTTAAAATCTTAGAAACAGGAGAGCCCAATTCTTCCTCCTGACTCCCCATGCCCCCCAAGACTCCTAAATCTTCATCCTCATCCAACAAAGAAAATCTATTTACTGCCAACTCCTCAGAATCCAGCCAGTCAGAATCATACTTACCCGACGAATCCTCTGTTGCCTCTACCTCGTCCCTGCCACCATTCCAAGAAACCCGCTCCGCTACCCATGACTTCGAAACCTTGAGCATAGGGCTCCCCCTTCTCTGAAACACTTTAATCTGCTTGGTCGGCTTTACCTGCACAGTACCATCACTCCCCACATCTCCAGCATAATCTGAGTGCTCTGAATCACTCTTGGAGCTCTTCTCTGGCGGTACAGACTCCGGGATGGAAGAGAACATCGCTGGCGAGTCCGACTGGTGATCTTTTTGGCGCCATGACTCACCCCCTAGTTGATCGGCACTCTCTGGAACCGAAGAAAAATTCGTCGCCGGTTGTCCTTCAACAAGCCCAGTTACTCCGACGAGGACATCGGCTCTTTCTGTCTCCTTAGCCGCACCGGAGCAACTCTCCGGTATCAAAGATGGCGAGCCCAGGTCATCGGCGCCTCGAGCTGAACCCAACTCACTCGCGATGTCTCCTTTTCTCACGCCGAGTTCGCCGATGAGATCTTGACCCTTCTGCCTCTCAGATTCGCTTCCACCAAGGGGTGCGCTCCAAAGATCAAGAAGATGTTCGCCGGAGAAGAGTCCGGCGATCGACTTCGATCACCCGGTGCTGGCGTCCTCGTCGATAACCCCCCACCGACGTTCTGTTGAGTTTGGGCCTCGGGTAATGTATTGTCTTTGGGCCTTGGGAGATCAGGCATAATTCCTTGCTGGGCTTGGGCCCCAAAACACCAGGTTGAGTCGAAGATTCTTCTAAAGTTTTTCTTTTTGGGCTTGGTCCAGCCTACTTCTTCAGTTCTCCTCTTATTACCCATTTTCTCCTTATGCCAATTGTTGTTTCCATCCGAGCACAATACCCCAGTATTCCCCACTTGGCCCATACGCCTCTCCAGCAACTGAAATACCTCCTCTACCCTTTTTAACCCCATAACCAATTGCCCTCTAATAACCGTTAGGTGCTTCAAGATTTCCTGCAGGTCAAGACCACCTTGCATGGACGCATGCGCACACCCTTCTGACTCCCTGCCCAGGTTCGGCGCTGACAACCCAGATTTCGTGGGATCCTGCAGAGTTTTGAGTTTGCCGTTGTCCCTTGCTTTCGTCCTCCGACCTTCACCCTCACCGGCGCATCTCCTAATACCCCTGCCTCTAGCTTTTCGACGATCGAATCGCACGCCTGTCTTTCTTGAACTAATTTCGCCTTGTCTCGAGCACAATCGCCGTCTGGTCTACGCCTTGCATCACCTTCCCTACCTCCTCCGACGACTGTGGCCGACCCACTACCTCCGCAAAACTCCTCCCTGGGGATACTCGGGATGCCTTCCTCGCTCTGAATTCACGTCCCTTCCATAAAGCCAAGCGAGCGATCTTCAGTTCTGAAACCAGTCTGCACCAGCCTTGGCCGTGTCTCCCCTCAGGAATCAACACGCTGCCTCGACGGTTCCTTCCCTCGTACTCCTCGATGAAAATGAAACTTCCATGCCTGTTTGCTCTTCTTTGCACTAACACTCGAGGAAAACCTGCACTCGATGGTGCTCTACAGCACCCACCAGCCAGTTTATCTCGTCCCTGTGTATAAAAATGGACCCCTGTTTCTTCTTTCCTTTTTCAATCATTCTCAAACCATAATTTCCCCCTTTAATCTGCATCTCAAAGCTCTTGGATTCCACATACCAACCTCGAAACTTCTCCATACTCAATACCAGCCTCCAGACAGCTCTTCCCTTCCCACACGCGCCCTCCCACTCACCAGTTTTTTAGAGAGAGGCGAGGGAAAACTTTTTTTTGCACGTCTGTGTAATATAATAATTGAGATACCAGCCTCTTAGTTGGAAACCGAGATTGGATAACCTTGAGTTTGATAGGCTCAATGGGGTAGAGGTGTCTAGTTTGGAGGCTCCTTTTGAGGAGAGGGAGGTGAGGGAGGTTATCAAAGGTATGGATAGGGACAAGGCTCCGGGCCCAAATGGCTTTTCTATGGCTTTTTTTCAGGATTGTTGGGAGGTGGTCAAGGGTGATTTCATGGCGGTCTTTGAGGAATTTCATGCTCGCGGCAATTTCGTGAAAAGTATTAATTCTACATTTATTTCTCTTATCCCGAAGATTCAAGGAGCTAAGGAGGTCAAGGATTTTCGGCCTATTAGTCTTGTGGGTGGAGTTTATAAAATCATCTTCAAGGTTTTAGCCAACAGAATGAGAAAAGTTATGGACAAGATCATATCCAAGCCCCAAAATGCTTTTGTTAAAGGGAGACAGATTTTAGACTCAGTCCTCATTGCCAATGAGTGTTTGGATAGCAAGATTAAATCTGAGGAGTCAGGTATTTCATGTAAACTGGATATGGAAAAGGCGTATGATCACGTTGATTGGAGCTTTCTCCTTTACTTATTGAGGAGGTGCGGGTTTGGGGAGAAATGGTGTTCGTGGATCCAGCATTGTATCTCGTCGGTTCGCTTCTCAGTTTTGATTAATGGTGTGCCCTCCGGCTTTTTTGGGAGCTCCCGTGGGGTCCATCAAGGTGATCCGCTTTCTCCTTTCCTCTTTGTGTTGGTGATGGAGGCTTTTAGTAGGATGCTTGGAGCTTTTACCGAGAGGGGGCTGATTTCGGACTTTTCGGTGAGTTCAAGAGGGCAAGAGCGGGTTAATGTCTCTCACCTACTCTTTGCTGATGATACTTTGGTGTTTTGCGGGGCCAATGCTAGTCAAATTCGTCACTTAGGGGCTCTTCTTGTATGTTTCGAAGCAGCTGCCGGTTTGAAGGTAAACTTATCCAAATCAGTTTTGATTCCGGTTGGACATGTGGAAAATGTGGGGCAGCTTGCTGGTTTGTTGGGGTGTGGGTTTGGTGAAGTGCCTTTGAAGTATTTGGGGTTACCGTTGGGGGCTTCTTTTAAGCTCAAAACTATGTGGGCGGGTTTGGAGGATATGATGTCGAGAAGACTGGCGCCGTGGAAAAGATTGTATCTCTCAAAAGGAGGTAGAGTAACTTTGATTAAAAGTACCTTATCCAATTTGCCCACCTATATGTTATCTTTGTTTCCTATTCCGGTTGATGTGGCAAAACGTCTTGAGAAGATTCAAAGAGACTTTCTTTGGGGAGGGATGAATGATGATTTCAAGTATCACCTAGTAGAGTGAGATAAGGTGTGTACTCCTATTAATGAGGGTGGATTAGGGATTAGGAATATTCGAAGGTTTAATCAAGCTCTTTTGGGAAAGTGGTTGTGGCGGTTTGCCCATGAGGAAGGAGCTTGGTGGAGATCGGTGTTGGTGGCCAAATATGGGTTGGATTGGGGAGGTTGGCGTTCGGGAGTCATTTCAGGTTCGCATGGGGTGGGCTTGTGGAAATGTATTTGTATGGGTTGGCAGAATTTTAGGAGGTTTTTCAAGTATGATGTTGGTGAGGGCTCAAAAATTCGTTTTTGGGATGATGTTTGGTGTGGTGAGAGGGCTCTTAAGGAGGAGTATCCCGGCCTGTTCAGCATTGCTAGTCTCAAGGAAGCGTCAATTGTTGATAATATGGAGCATTCTAGCAATTCCATTCAGTGGAATATCCAATTCACTCGGCTGATTCATGATTGGGAGGTGGGGGAGTTGGCCTCATTTTATAAAAGCTTATATGAGTGTAAGTTGCGAGGTGAAGGAAAAGACAAGTTATGGTGGGTGCCTTCTCGCAAAGGTCTTTTTGAGGTTAGGTCCTTCTATCGAACGCTTTTGCCTTGCGGGCCGGTCTCTTTTCCTTGGAAGAGTGTTTGGAAGTCCAAAGCTCCCCCTAGAGTGGCTTTCTTTGTTTGGACGGCGGTGCATAGCAAGATCCTTACTCTAGACAATCTTGGGAGGAGGGGTTTGGTGGTGGTGAACAGATGCTGGTTATGTGAAATGGAAGGGGAGTCGGTTGATCATCTTCTTCTTCATTGTGCAGCAGCGAGGGACTTGTGGAATGCTTTTTTTGCTCGGTTTGGGCTTTGTTGGGTTATGCCCCGCTCCGTCAAGGAAGTTCTAGCGAGTTGGTGGACAGCGGGTCGTACGAGAAGCGCTGTTGTTTGGAAGATGGTCCCTCATTGTATTTTGTGGTGCATTTGGAGGGAGCGAAATAATAGATGTTTCGAAGACTTTCCGAGGACTCGAGAGGAACTCCTCCATTACTTTCTTGTTACTCTCTTTTCTTGGACTACAGGCTGGCTTGCCCCGAGGGCTATTAGCTTTGTAGATTTTCTTTCCCTTTTTTCCCTCTCTCCCTAGTCCCTCTTGTATACTTCCAGTGTACTAAGGGTTGCGCCCCTCTGCGCTTTTTGATATAATATTTTGACTTATCAAAAAAAAAGGCCTTCTCCGGCTCTTTGGAGAGTGCCCATGGTCCTAGTGATTGTGACTCTTCCATTCATGTGGTGACTTGTGATGAGAGTTCACAAGGTGTATTGGATGAGGACAATAATCTCCAAGAGGCCTACAATCAACTCTTCAAGAAGTTGAATGAGGTTGAAATTATTAAGAAATCTGTGTGTGAAATTGCATGATTTGAATGTTGTTAATGATTGCTTGAGAAATGAGAATTTGATGCTTGTGAATAAAGTTAAATCTCTAGATTATAATCTTGTTTGTAAATCTAACAAGAAGCACTTATAGAAGATTGGCTGGTAGGGAGCTGGAACAAAGACAGCGGGGAGCACGTCATCCTACAAATGAGAAGTATTTTACTAGGGGTTATAAGTTTGCTTGTAATTAGTTTTTCTACATTATATTGATTTCTTGGGTCTGGCTGTTCTAGAGTGGTTTTACCCTTGATATGTTCAAAGGGTTTCCACTTTGTAATTAAAACCTATGTGTTGATTTTGTTGTAATGTTTATGTGGTTTATGTTTATCCTGTGATAATTATTGTTTATTGTGATTGGTCGTGTTAGGATTGGAACTTGGTCCTTAGTTTTTCACAACTCTTGATAGAATAGCTTGCTATGCAGAGATACAGCCAAGATTCTACACGATAAACACTCAATAATGAACGAAGGTCTCAGCTTTTTACCTGAAATCTCAAAACCAGTCTTAAAAATTATTATTATTATACAGCCTTATAAACAACTCTGGAAATCAGACTCCCAATTTCTAGAAAATGTCATACATTAGTGAACTCTTTTACCAAGTATGACAAATAGGGGTTTCCTAGGACTATTAACAAAACTAACCTAAGCGGATTGGCGGTGTTACACCATACCATCTTATCTTCCCCTATACTAGATATGACATTAGCATAGATCCTCCCACCTTAAACGGCACATGGTATGACCATAAATAACTCTAGTCGTTTATATATTTGATGTTTTATGTTGTATCAAATTTCACGAATTGGTGCTCAAACAAATTACAGAAACACAACTGTTGCAAATGATACTTATAAAGGAAAATTCAGTATATTCACAAACAAATTAACAGAAAATCAAGGAACTTTCAGAAGTATAGCTCCTACAAATGGAATTCAACATTTACCAAAGAAAAAAAAAAAAAAATCCGTAACTTACCTGGCGAATGGAATCAAGGCAAGATTTTGTCACATCAACCAATGCCATGCTTCAACCGGAGAAGGAGGAATCTGGTTCAGTGTCGTGTTCTGGATCAGTGAAGAAGTCGAAGGGCCATTCTGGATCAGTGAAGGAATCGAAGAAGACGAAGGGCGATTTCGTCATTCGCTGGCAGAAGAAGGTTCTTAGGGCGTTTGAGCTTTGAGGTGGACCGAGTCAAAGGCTGGCTGGGCAAAGCGTTGGGCTTGAAGGTTTGGTCTGGGCTGGTCTGGGCTGGGTCTGAATTCCAAAGGACTTAACGTGAGGGCTGGCTAGAAGCAAAACGGTGATAAGGTTTCTACGCCCAATAGAGTTTATGTTTTCTAAGCCCAATTCTTGTTCAGTGGGTTCTGACTCGGCCTGTGGGCCTGGACAGACTTTATTTATTTTAGTCCTTAAGCTTATTGAGTCATATTAACAATTCAATCAACAAGAAAATTTAAGGGGAAATTTCACGTTATACCTTTGGACTAACGCACATTTTGAAAAAAAAAACCCTATAAAAACTCTTAATTTACAACCCTAACTTTTCAATTTCAATTATTTTACCCCCATCTATCATATTTTAAACGTTAAAAGTGATAAAATGATATTTATACCTCTGATTTTTTTATAAAATTCCAAATTTACCCTTAATTTTTTAAAAAAACAAAAATCGAAAGGTAATTTGGTCTTTTTAGGCATTTCTATTAAAAGTTAACGGCTAAAAGTAAGGGAGGGGGAAAATTGATTGAAATTAAAAGTTTAGGGGGTGTAAATTGAGGTTTTTGAATTTTGAAAATCTTCTCAAAATGCGTGGTAGTTTAAAGGTTTAAAGGAAAGTTTTCCCAAATTTTAAATAATAAATAAATAGGTGCTAAGTGAATTATAAAATATTATATTTGAAAGCTTCACGTTCAAGCTCATATTCTTTTGAGCTTTTACACTCAAATATGGTAGAAGTGGCTTCTAATTGCTTTCTAAATAATATCTAAGAGACAGCTCCATCTAGAAGAACATAAAAACTAAACAAGTTACCCCCTTATAGCCTTCCTCATTTGCTTAGGGAAAAAAAAAAAGGTTAGAAGCAAAACCCACCACAAATGCTCTCTAGGTGGCTGAATTATGTTAACTAAAAATTAACAGAATTTTGACACTAATTAAGGGAGCTTCGGCCGTGTGCTAGAGCTTTGAAAACCCTTCAAAACATCACAACTAAAGTGCTAAAGGCTGGATGGGGCATGTAGCAGAAATTCATGAAAGAAAAACAAAAGTGGATGTGTTTTGCATGAAGTAAAGAGGAGCAGAGCTTTTTGGCTGCCTCTTAGCGTCTGCCATGTTTTGTTATTGGGTTTTTTTTTTTCAATTTTTTTTAAATGAATAGAAAAGAGGTTAAAGGGGAAAGTGACTGCCAAATTTAAAATTGAGAATCATTTATAAAAAATTGATTAAATTATATATTAAATTCACTGACCTCAATAAATCACTGATCAGAAATTGGTATCAGCAAAACTATATAAAACTAAGATTGTGTTTTGAGATATTAGTACCAAATTTAGGATGACCAAATCCTTTTAGGGTCATATCATCTCTAAAGAGTTAACTTTCTACCCCTAGGTAGTTTTAAATCTAGAAACGAGTTTTAAGGCATTAGCACCAAATTTAGGATGACCGAATCCCTTTAGAGTTATACCATCCACAAAGTGTTAATCTTTTACTTTTATGTTTTAATTTTGAATTCAAAAATGAGTTTTGAAACATTAGAAACCAAATATTAGCTAATGAAAATTTAGCTAATATTACTCAAATATCATAAAATACAATTCAAAACATTTCATTAAACATAAAAAATGCAAAAAACATAAAAAATTTGTTTTAAAAAAAATTGACAAAAAAAAAAAAAAAAAGGCCTACGCATGGGTGCCGCACTTTGGCAGCCGCATAGTAGGCCTCAGTAAAGAGAGAAACACAAAGCAACAAAAGTTTCCTAGTTTTTTGTTTTTGCATGCATTAGGGAAAGAGAAGGAGAGCACTTCTATTTATAGAAGGAAATGAGTAACTCAAATGACCATGCAAGCCTCGGAGTGTCCGGTCATACAAGAGGAAGAAGGGCGGCCCGCGGGTTCTCAACAATTAACGAGTCCTGGTTTTCTTGTTCAACTAATGATGACATCGGTTGAAAATTAGGCCAACTCTCCCAACAAGTTTCCTGGATGATTTAATGCAAACTGAAGACTTATACATATTCTCAACTCTCAAGTAAATCAGCGCCTGTAACCGGCCATGTAGGGGTTTTTAGAGTATAATAATTTTTCTGTCAAAAAGTCTCATTTCATTATTACCTTTCGTTGAGACGTGACTTAGGGCCTCTTTAGTATACGTTTGAGGATCTCAAAATTACGCTTAATACCCCTCTTGGTTTGAAAAAAGAAAAATGTATATATATTAGAAAAAAAAAAAAGCATCCATTTAGTAGAAAAAAAAAATTAAACAATTTTAAATGTCAAAAAGCCTAAAAATAACAAAAGCGCACTTTTAGTAGAAGCTTTATTTTTAAGCTTTTACCAAAAAGCGATTTTTGACTTAAAAGTTATACTTTTCAAATACAATCACAAATTGGATCTTAGGTTATTTGTTTCAGTAATTAGAACATATTATTAGCAACAACAAAAAAACAAGCTAGAGAGTGTTGTTAATGTGCCCTATGAGTGTTGTTGGTACAGTTTTCTTTACGGTGGATCATGCGTTCTTCGGGATCGTCAATGATGGAGATCAAGGCACCACCTTGAGGGATCTCGCTCAAGTACCAATTGGGCCGGTAACGAGAGCACGAGCAAAAAAGTTCAAGGATGTACTCAATGGACTCATTTAAGAGTTATGGGCTCAAGCAAATTCGTGGAGGCCCATTAAGCATGATCCACGTGGGCAACAAAGAATCGTCACCTTGATTCAAGTTCTAGAAGGATCCGGTCAAGGCTAAGAATTGGCAAGAAACATTTTGGGTTTAGTCTAGAAGGATCGGATTGCATGGCTATTCTAGGCGCCACTTTCTTTCCTTTTATGTTGTCTTTTGTTTCCTTCCATATGACTCTAGGAGTCCAGCTCCTCTTTTTTTCTTTTTTCTTTTTTTTTTCTTGTAATGATTTATTTTAGCAAGTAGGGATTTATTTTAGCTTTGATTAGAGAGTGGGCGTCCAGCCTTTATTGCCTTATATGTCTTGTGTGTTTAGGAAGGTAAGGTTTTCTGTCCTTACCCATTTTCAGCTTTAATTAGGTTTTCTATGTTAGTTTTTTTTTTCCTTGTAATGATCAGCCCTTTAAATAGGTGCATAAGCAACGGAAAAGGTAGACATTGATTATTCATAAAACTTGTGAGGTTTATTCTCTTTGGTTCTTTGAAGAACTACTTGAACTTATTGGGATTTCCCGTGGCATTCATCTCGACTTATCAAACGGAAATTCCACCACCGTTTGTGGCGTCTTCCTTATGCCGAGGTTCTTGTTTGTCATAAACAATGGGTCGAGGTCTTCCATTCGAATCTGTCCATAGAACGATCTTGGGTTCCCTTTCGTTGTTGGGTCTCGTTATTCTTGGCGGGGTTCACATCATTTGGTATCAGAGCACAGTTTCTAGTTCAGGTTTGCCTATCCTTTAACATCTTTCATTCCTTTGTTTCTTCTTTAGCCGTCCACATCATTTATCTCTTCTTAGCCGAATTTCCTTTACCCTATCTGTCAATCTTTGTTTGTTCTTGTTGATGTCTAAACTATTGGTCTGGTCTCACATCTCTTAGTTATTTCGAAATCTTATTTCATTATTCTCAAAAGCTAGTTGCTAATAAAAAAAAAAAAAAGAAAAGAGAGAGACTTGAAGAAGAAGACAAAAAGGAGTTCAAACCAAAACAAAAAAAAAGAAAGAAATAAAAGAAATTCACCATTATGTGCTTCCAAAATTTCAAACTGTCATATTCCTTGTAACGCTCCGAGAATTAATTAACTAGTAATTAATTCAACAGTTCGTCTCCCAGCCTTGTTCCATTCCGAACAAGACTTCCGGGACCTCTACTCCTCAAAAATAGAGGATACTAAGCAGCGAAAGTAATAAAGTACTACAAACATTAATTAGTATAACCAGAATATCTAACCAAAGATCATCAAAGCAGCGCAAATCATACTATATACATCAGTACAAGGGATCATGCTAAACCTTAATATACAAGCAAGTATGCATCAAGCCCTAATGTCTACAACATAACTCAAAAGTACTAGTTACCATGAGTACCTTTTCAAGCTTGCAATAAGTCCTCAAGCATCTCCTGGATCGAATCCTCCACAAGAACTGGATGCTTCACAATATCCACTATCTAGAACAGCATAATCGTACATATGGAGAAAAAAGGGAAATAGTACAAAGGTAAGTCCGACGACTTAGTGAGTAAAAATCCACATGACGTACTCGTCATTAATTTGTGGATTCTTTTATTATAAAACATATGCAACATTATGAGATGACAGTTATCATGCAAGTGATATATATAGATAATATATGCTTTTAATCATAAGTAACAGTAATAGATCAACAATATGGTCTACCCGAGATATTACCCATTCTCGTAGGTTGACGTTGTCCGAGGGACTCGAGTACAATGCCGTTCTGACAATTGCACGAAACATACAGTACGTAACACTAGCGACACAACCGAGTTCAACCCTGGGTGGCCCATACCGCTAAGGACATCCGTCCTATAGTAACCATCCATTGGGAATGGCTGCATCATTGGTCACGTTGGATCCAAAGCACCCACACATGCACACATTGACCATAAAGTTAACCCGTATAGTAAGCCCATGGCCATTATTATCGCACGTACCAGTGTATCATGTCTTACAATGTAATTAGTCTTATCAGTCTTTTACATGCACAGTCTTACAAGTCTCATTATTATCTTGTTAACAGACACACGTTTTCACAAAAGAGAGTTCTCCATAGTTCCAAAATGTATTTCATGAGAGTTGCAAAACATGCATGTTTGACATCTATATAGAATACGTGCAATGCAGGAAAAGTAACAACAAAGCATCCATGTGAGTTTGTACTCACCAGGGCCGTAAAGCTCCTCCACGTAATTCCCTTGAGGCTCCATACCCTCGAATACTGAGAAAAGACCTATCATTAGTTCTATTTCTACTAAAGCATAAATCTATAACAAGGAAACAAGAGCTATGAGACGGTTGGTGAAAATAGGGTTTCCATTACACTCTGCGTCCGAGGTCAGACGTCGTCCAGTTGAGTCCACGGGCCAGACGTCCGTCCGACCGTGACGTCCGCCCCGACGTCTTTTGGGGAGAACCTCATTTTCTCTCCACTGTCTGCCTATTCTCCGACTCCAAAGGCCAACAAGGCTTCCTAAGATAACACAGATCGAAACCTCCATGCAAAAAAACAATGCTAAGCTTAACAAAACGCTAGCCTAAGCAAGATTAAAGCATAACTAAGCTAACAACTACAACTAGCAACATAGAACTATAATCGAGCAGCGTAACGACGTATTAAAAAGGTAAGGAAATTGAGCGTTACCCCCTTGAAGCGAAACCTCGAGAGTTCCTTCCTCCGGCAGCACTGAAACCTCACAAACACTCACGAAACGGCCTACTGGCAGCCTAGGGGCGAAGAGGGGGGGGGTTTAGGGGTGAGAATGGTGTGAAATGGGTGAGGGGGTATTTATAGGGCCAGAAAGGAGCGGACGTCCGGCCAAAGTGGCGTACGTCCGGTACCTTTCCACAGTGGTCCAAAGGCTATCTCGTACATCTAGGTATTACCCGGAGGGTATTCCAAAAAGTAGCGGACGTCCGGTCTTAATGGCGTACGTTCGGTACCTTTCCACAGCGGTCCAAAGGCTGTTTTGTACGATTAGGTATTACACAGTGGATTCTATGAATAGTGCCACGTACGTTCGCCCTAAAGTGGCGTACGTCTGTTGTATTATTCATAGAGTACGAATGTACTTTCTGTCAGACCGTACGTCCGGTGGGGGACCACCGTATGTCCGCACCGAAAGACAACAGCTTATGTCCACACTAAAGGACAACAGCATACGTCCGCCAACCCTAGCATACGTCCACACTAAAGCACAATAGTGTACGTCTGCCAATCCTAGCGTACGTCCGCACTAAAAGACAAACCAGAAGACAAATTCCCAAAATACCCTTCGATAGATCCTAGTGACCCAAAGTCCAAATTAACCCTTTAACTAAGCCACTTATGCTTAGTTAAATATTTGGGTCACTACATTTCTTCTAATTCTAATCTGAAAAATTTCATATTCCTTGTGTTCAAATCTGAAATTCCTTGATTTGTTCTTGGTGAATTGTTGCTGGAAATTTTAAGTTGTTTGTTTAGTTTCAAAAGAACTGAAAGAGTGATGGAGATCAAGGCACCACTTCAAAGGATCTCGTTCAAGTACCAATTGGGCCGGTTACAAGGGCACGAGCAAAGAAGTTCAAGGATGTACTCAATGGACTCATTCAAGAGTTATGGGCTCAAGCAAATTCGTTGAGGCCCATTGAGCATGATCCACGTGGGCAACAAAGAATCGTCACCCTGATTCAAGTTCTAGAAGGATCTGGTCAAGGCTAAGAATTGGCAAGAAATAGTTTGGGTCTATTCGAGAAGAATCGGATTGCAAGGCTATTATAGGCGTCCAGCTCTTTCCTATTTTAGCTTATTTCCTATGCTGGAATTTTAATCATATTTGGGTCTTATTAGTTAATTAGGTTATTTATATTTAAATGGATGTTTTATCTATATTTTAAGAGTTATTGTAATGGGCTTGGCCCAAAGTCATCTTATAGATATTTATGATCAGATAATGGGCTTAGCCCAAAGTCAGTCAAATTAGGGTTAGAGTTTATTTCACAGCATCTATTTAAATACTCTTTGTACTCCTATGGGAAACAGATTTTGATTATTCATAAAACTTATAAGGTTTATTCTGTTTGGTTCTTTGAAGAACTACTTGAACTTATCGGGATTTCTTGTGGCGTTCATCTTGACTTATCAAACGGAAATTCCACTACCGTTTGTGGCGTCTTCCTTATACCGAGGTTCTTGTTTGTCATAAACAACGGGTCGAGGTCTTCCATTCGAATCTGTCCATAGAACGATCTTGGGTTCCCTTTTGCTGTTGGGTCTCGTTATTCTTGACGGGGTTCACATCATTTGGTATCAGAGCACGGTTTCTAGTTCAGGTTTGCCTATCCTTTAACATCTTTCATTCCTTTGTTTCTTCTTTAGCCGTCCACATTATTTATCTCTTCTTAGCCGAATTTCCTTTACCCTATATGTTCAATCTTTGTTTGTTCTTGTTAATGTCTAAACTATTGGTCTGGTCTCACTTCTTCTAGTTATTTCGAAATCTTATTTCATTATTCTCAAAAGCTAGTCGCTGATCCCCAAAAAAGAGAGAGAGAGAGAGAGACTCGAAGAAGAAGAGAAAAAGGAGTAAAAAAAAACCAAAAATAGAGATAGACTTGTAGAAGAAGAAAAAAAAAAAAAAAAAAGGAAAAGCACTATTCTGTTCTTCCAAATTTTCAAACTACCATATTCCTTCTAATTCAAATCTAAAAAATTCCATATTATTTGTGTTCAAATATGAAATTCCTTGATTAGTGCTTGGTGAATTGTTGCTCGAAACTATTCTGTGCTTCCAAAATTGAAAACTACCATACTTTTCCTAATTCTAAGCTGAAAAATTCCATATTCCTTATGTTCAAATCTGAAATTCCTTGATTAGTTCTTGGTGAATTGTTGCTGGAAATTTTGAGTTGTTTGTGTAGTGTCAAAAGAACTAAAAAAGAATTATTGAGTGAAAAGAGGCAAGAGTGGTGAGAACATCAGAGGGTAAGAGCCATATTATTTTGAGTGAAACACGAGTGGAGAGTGATCCAAATTCTTGAGTGTAAACACGTAAGGGAGTGATTCGTGAGGTGCTTTATTTTATTTTATTTTTTTTCTACCCTTTGTTTTCCGGCAATCATGACTCAAGATAGTGGTAAAAGCATTGCCGAAAATGATACAAAATTGACTGATCTGAAAGTGTTTATGGAGGCCATGATGAGTGAGATGAGGCGTGTGATGAAGATGGAGATGGAGCAGATTCACGAAAGGATAGATCAGATGGAGAATAAACGTGAGGAGCAACCACAAAACGGTCGTAATTTGCGTAGAAGGGGAAGAGTTCCACCGAGGGAGGAGGATGAAGAGTGTTATGGGTCTGAAGATCGGGAGTCCATTGTTAACAATAGGAGACCCAGAGGGATATTTGAAGAAGCTAGGAATCGCGAAGATAACAACTTGGGTGGTATTAAGATGAAGATTCTGTCCTTTCAAGGCAGATCTAATCTTGAGGCATATCTTGAGTGGGAGAAGAAGATGGAGTTCGTGTTTGATTGCCACAACTACTCGGAGACAAAGAAGGTAAAATTAGCCGTGATTGAATTTTCTGAATTTGCTATTACTTGGTGGGATCAGCTTGTGACAAACAGGAGGCGGAATAGAGAATGACCAATAGACACATGGGAGGAGATGAAACTAGTGATGAGAAAGTAGTTCGTTCCAAGTTACTACTACCGAGAGTTGTACAAAAGCTACAAGGTCTTAGACAAGGAGTCGAGCGTGAGGATTACTACAAGGAGATGGAGATTGCTATGATCCGCGCTAATGTAGAGGAGGATCGGAGGCCACAATGGCTAGATTTTACTTGGCTTAAACCAGGAGATCCATGATAAGGTAGAGATGCAGCATTATGTGGAATTGGAAGATATGGTGCATATGGCTATCAAAGTGGAACAACAACTCAAGAGAGGGAGTGGGACACGTGCAGGCCATAACTCTAGTTCTACCTCTTGGAAATCGAGTCATGCCAAGCCGCTAGACAAGTCACAAATGCCAAAACCCGAACCCAAGTCCGCGACCACCAGCCACGTTCCTCAAGGTAAAACCGATGCCTCTACCTCTAGGAATTGTGACATTAAATGTTTTAGATGTCAAGGCAGGGGCCACATAGCAAGTCAATGTCCAAACAAGCAAGTTATGGTGTTGCAAGCCAGTGGTGAAATTGTGACCGATTGTGAAGATTCCGACACCGACGACATGCCGCCATTGGAGGATGTTTTTGAGGAGGAGTATTTAGCCCCTGATGCATTGACATTGGTGGCAAGGAGAGCATTGAGCTTGCAAGCAAAATGGGTTGATGAAGTACAACGGGAGAACATCTTTCACACTAGGTGCTACGTTAAAGACAAGGTATGTAGTATGATTATTGATGGTGGTAGTTGTACTAATATTGCAAGCACAATTATGGTTGAGAAATTAGGATTGCCCATGGTAAAAGCACCCTAGATTGTACAAGTTGCAATGGTTAAATGATAGTGGTGAGATAAGGGTGAACAAGCAAGTGTTAGTTGCATTTCGTATCGGTAAATACAAAGATGAAGTGTTGTGTGATGTAGTACCGATGCAAGCGGGACACTTATTGCTAGGGCGTCCATGGTAGTTCGATAGGCACGTGAAGTATGATGGCTTTACGAACAAGTACTCTTTTGTACTTAATCAACGATAAATCACTCTTGTACCATTGACACCGCAACAAGTATACAAGGATCAGGTGAGATTACAAAAGGAGAGTGATCAAACGAAAGAGAGTGAGCAAAAGAAAAAGAGTGAAAATCAGAGAGAGGCCGAGAAAAATGAGAGAGAAAAAGAAAATCAAAGTTCGGCCCTTGAGAGAAAATCAAGGAGAAAACAAAAGAATTTCTATGCAAAAGAGTGAGATCAAGCAAGCAATATTTTAAAATCAGCTGATGATTGTACTTTTGTACAAAGAGGTACTTTTAAACACTAACGAACTTGACCTAACTTTGTGATGCAGGGTTAGAACGTAAATAATCAAGAAAATATTAAATAGAAGGGATAAATATTCCTAAGATTGTGAGACTATCACAAAATCAAAGAAATCTTCTCTAAGCAGTAGATGCTATCCAAGCCTGAAGGAAAAAGAACCAAGAAATTCAACTCTAAGTATTCTTATTAAACAAAACCAATAATAATAAAAACTGTTTTTCCAAAGGGTCTAAGCCTGTATTTACAGGCTTAGAAGCTAAAGCATAAAAGAGGTTAACATAAACTAGGATTACACATCCTAGAAGGAAAAGTAATCTAAGATAAATTAGGATTTCACATCCTAGAAGGAAAAGTAATCTAAGATAAATTAGGATTTCACATCCTAGAAGGAAAAGTAATCTAAGATAAATTAGGATTTCACATCCTAGAAGGAAAAGTAATCTAAAACCGCGTAATAGAAGGAAAAGTAAACTAAAACAATTAAAAGACTAACAAAGAAACCTAATTTAAATAAAAGACTAAAAGATAAGATAGGTCATCCTAATCTACATCACTTTGCCTAGTTCTATTGTTTCTCTTTTGCAGGAGTACGAGGATGTCTTCCCCGAGGAAACACCACATGGGTTACCTCCAATCCGAGGGATTGAACATCAAATTGATTTTGTTCCCAGTGCAACCATTCCAAACCGACCAGCTTATAGGAGCAATCTTGAGGAGACAAAGGAGCTTCGACAGCAGGTAAGTGAATTATTGGAGAAAGGGCACGTGAGGGAGAGCATGAGCCCATGTGCGGTTCCGGTCTTACTTGTACCTAAGAAGGATGGGACATTGATGTAGATTAGGATAACCTATCTTATCTTTTAGTCTTTTATTTAAATTAGGTTTCTTTATTAGTCTTTTAATTGTTTTAGCTTACTTTTCCTTCTAATGCAGTGTTTTAGATTACTTTTTCCTTTTAGGATGTGTAATCCTAGTTTATCTTAGATTACTTTTCCTTCTAGGATGTGTAATCCTAGTTTATGTTAACCTCTTTTATGTTTTAGCCTCTAAGCCTATAAATACAGGCTTAGACCCTTTGGAAAAATAGTTTATTATTATTATTGGTTTTGTTTAATAAGAATACTCAGAGTTGAGTTTCTTGGTTCTTTTTCCTTCAGGCTTTAGATAGCATCTACTGCTTAGAGAAGATTTCTTTGATTTTGTGATAGTCTCACAATCTTAGGAATATTTATCCCTTCTATTTAATAATTTCTTGATTATTTACGTTCTAACCCTGCATCAGACATGGAGAATGTGCGTTGATTGCCGAGCCATCAACAACATATCGGTAAAGTATCATCATCCTATCCCACGCTTAGATGATATGTTAGATGAGCTACATGGTTCTTGCATATTTTCTAAGATTAATTTAAAAAGTGTTTATCATCAAATTAGGATAAAAGGAGATGAATGGAAAACCGCATTTAAAACAAAATATGGTTTGTATGAATGGTTAGTTATGCCTTTTGGTTTGACTAATGCTCCAAGCACCTTTATGAGACTTATGAACCATGTTTTGCGTGCATTTATAGGCAGATTTGTTGTTGTCTATTTTGATGATATACTCATTTATAGCAAAACCTAGACGATCATGTAGTACATGTAAAATCTGTTTTAGATGTGCTAAGGAAAGAAAGGTTGTTTGCTAATTTAAAGAAGTGCACTTTTACAATAAGCTTGTATTTTTGGGATATATTGTTAGTGCACAAGGTATACAGGTTGATGAAGAGAAGGCACGTGCAATCCGTGATTGGCCGAGCCCCGCAAGTGTAGGTAATGTTCGTAGTTTTCATGGACTTGCTAGTTTCTACCGGCGGTTCGTGAAGGACTTCAATAGCTTAGCTGCACCGCTTACTGAAGTGATCAAGAAGAACATTGGATTTCGGTGGGGAGAAGAACAAGAGAAGGCATTTCAATTAATCAAAGAGAAGCTGACTAACGCACCTTTGTTGTCTTTACCTAACTTTTCTAAAACATTTGATGCTTCAGGTGTTGGTATAGGCGCCATTCTTATGCAAGAAGGACGACCAATTGCTTACTTTAGCGAGAAACTCAGTGGGGCAGCCTTAAACTACCCAACTTATGACAAGGAACTGTATGCATTGGTTCGGGCTTTAGAGACATGGCAGCACTACCTGTGGCCTGAGGAGTTCGTGATTCACACGAATCATGAGTCCTTGAAACACTTGAAGGGCCAACACAAACTAAACAAAAGGCATCCGCGATGGGTGGAGTTCATAGAGACGTTTCCATACGTCATTCGGTACAAGCAAGGTAAGGAGAATGTAGTCGCCGATGCACTTTCTCGCAGGTATGCCCTACTCTCCACACTTGATGCAAAATTGCTTGGTTTTGAACACATTAAAGAATTATATGTTGAAGACCACGAATTTTTTGAGGAATATCGAGCTTGTGAGAAAATCGCCTTTGGTAAGTTCTTTAGGCTTGATGGATTCCTATTTCGAGAAAATAAACTATGCGTGCCTAATTGTTCTATGAGGGAGTTGTTAGTGCAGGAATCACATGGTGGGGGATTAATGGGACATTTTGGAGTTGCAAAGACTTTAACTATTTTGCAGAGCCACATCTATGGGCCTCACATGAAACGAGATGTCGAATGGATTTGTGGTAGATGTGTCACCTGTAGGCAAGCTAAATCCAAAGTGCAGCCCAACGGTTTGTATACTCCTTTACCAATTCCTAGTGAGCCTTGGATTGATATTTCAATGGATTTTGTGTTAAGATTGCCTAGGACTAAACGTGGAAGAGATTCCATTTTTGTTGTCATGGATAGATTTTCTAAAATGGCACATGTTATTCCATGTCACAAAAAGGATGACGCTTCGCATGTTGCTGATTTGTTCTTTAGAGAGATTGTGAGATTGCATGGCATGCCTAGGACAATTGTTTCGGATAGAGATGCTAAGTTCTTGAGCTATTTTTGGAAGACTTTGTGGTGTAAGCTAGGTACTAAACTATTGTTTTCCACTACTTGTCATCCACAAACGATGGTCAAATAAGTAGTAAATAGGACTTTGTCTACTCTATTGAGGGCAATCATTAGAAAAAACATCAAAACATGGGAGGAATGTTTACCACATGTTGAGTTTGCATATAATAGAGCTGTTCATTCTGCTACCAAATTTTCGCCATTTGAAATTGTATATGGGTTTAATCCTTTAACTCCATTGGATTTATCTCCTTTACCTTTGACGGAGCACATTAATTTAGATGGCAAAAAGAAAGCTAACTTTGTGAAGCAGATTCATGAGAAAGCAAGACTCAACATTGAGCGAAGAACGGAGCAATATGCCACACAAGCCAACAAAGGACGTCGCCAGCTGGTTTTTGAACCTGGAGATTGGGTTTGGCTGCATATGAGAAAAGAAAGATTCTCGGCGAAAAGACGTTCCAAATTGCTCCCAAGAGGAGATGGTCCTTTCCAAGTCCTTGAGCGTATCAATGACAACGCGAACCAAAAGTATAAACTTTGACCCAACGTTTATAAATAAAACATGAACCAAAGGGATAAAGTAACAAACCCAGACCCAATGATTATAATTGAATCATAAACCGAAGGTATAAAATTTGAACGCCACAAGGAAGAATCCTTGATAAGTTGACAAGTTCTTTGAAGAATCAATAAAAGAAGCAAACCTTACCTTTTTAATTATTCATTTCATGTCCTTCATTACAATGAGTCCATGCCATTTTTAATGCATGGTTGAAATTGTAATACAAATTACTGAAGGAAAATAATAAAAGGCTAAATAAAAGAATCCTAAAATTAAGGCTGCTTTCGTCTTAAATTAGTAGCTCCTCCAAGAAAAGAAATCACCTAAGGAATGTATTGAAAAGATATATCAATCATTCAATTAATGGGTATGGAATTGGAAAGGTCTGAAATAGGGATGTCAATCAGTCATTCAATCCTTCAAATCAGCCATTAATCCACGTCATCGCTAAGGAAATTATACTCAATTAAGCAAGATCAGCCCCGCATGGATTAAATTTATGACTCCTTCATCTTCCTTTGGGACCAAGTTTGAATGCTCCGTTTTAGAACCAACCTAATTCTCTTGAATCGGCCGACTAAGTGCTTCTTTGATCATCTTAGATCTTGCTCTCGTACTAGGCCCACTGGAACATGCAATGGATCCTTTAACGATGCTTGTTGATTCTCATCAGGATGCCCCTCACGCCAAGTTGCAATAACAATGTCTTGCCTATCCATCTGATCTTGAATTTCATTAAACACCGCATTCATGCGTTCGAGTTGTTGTTGTATAGCCTGCAACATGAAGAACGACTCCTCCCCTCCTTCTTTGTTTGATGTGCTCTTAAACTGTAGGGAAATGTTAGAAATAATTCCTCACAAATAGTCCCTCTCGTGTTTGCATTCAAATGATGTCACTCACACTCGTGTTTCGCTCTTAAATTGGCCTTGTTTTCGATATTAGTCTCACACTCTCTTGCCTTTTTGCACTAGTAGCTTCCCCTTTTCAGTTCTTTATTAAACTAACAAACTTGATCAAGAAATTCAACTTGTAGAATTTAAACTAATACCAACGGCAGAAAAATATTATGGAGACAATGAATCAAATGAAAGAATTTAAACCAATACCAATGGTAGAAAAGTATTATGGAAACAACAAATCACTGGACATAATTTACACCAATACCAACCGCAGAAAAATATTTATGGAAACAACGAATCAAAGGAAAGAATTTAAAACCAATACCAACAATGGGAAAATATTATCGAAACAATATATCAAAGGAAAAAATTTAAACCAATATCAATAGTAGGAAAATACTATTGAAACAATGAATCAACGGAAAATAACATCAGAAGGAAATTTAACTTGGTGCACAATACAAAACAAAGACATAGAATAAAGAACATAACAGAGAAAAGGTAAAATGATAGTAAACTTGATTTTAGAGCCTAGGCTCTGATACCAAATGATGAGAACCTCAATTGATACGCCATTGAGACCCAACAACGATATTGGAATATGGACCCAAGAAAGCTAAAATTCAGATTTGATGGCTAACCCCGACCCAACGTTTACGATTAAACGCGAACCAAAGGTATAAAGAAGGAAAACCTCGATCCAATGATTATGATGGAATCATGAACCGAAGGTATAAAATTTGAACGCCACAAGGAAGAATCCTTGATAAATTCAGAATTTCTTTGAAGAACCAATAGAAGAAGCAAACCTCATCCTTCATAATTTTTCATTTCATGTCCTTCTTTACAATGAGACCATGCTATTTATAATGCATGGTTGAAATAGGAATACAAATTACTTAAGGAAAATAATAAAAGACTAAATAAAAGAATCCCAAAATTAAGGCTAATTTCATCTTAAATTAGCTGCTTCTCCAAGAAACGAAATCACTTATGGAATGTCTTGAATAGATATATCAATCAGCCAATTAATTGGTATGGAATTGGAAAGGTCTGAAATAGGGATGTCAATCAGTTATTCAATCCTTCTAATAAACCATTAATCCACGCCATTGCTAAGAAAATTATACTCAATTAAGCAAGATCTGCCCCCATCAATAGCTTGGATTAAATTTATTACTCATTTATCTTCCTTTGGGCCCAAGTTTGAATGCTCCATTTTTTATCCAGCCCAAATCTCTTGAATCAGCCCACTAAGTGCTTCTTTCATCGTCTTGGATCTTGCTCTAGTAATAGGCACAACTGGAACATGCAATGGATCCTTTAATGATGCTTGTTGATTCTCATCAGGATGCCCCTCATGCCAAGTCGCAACGACAGCGAGCCTATCCATCTGATCATGAATCTCATTAAACACCACATTCATCCGTTTGAATTGTTGTTGTATAGCTTGCAACACGAAGAACAACTCCTCCCCTCCTTCTTTGTTTGATGTGCCATCCCTGGAAGACATAGTCTTAAACTATAGAGAAATGTTAGAAATAATTCCTCACAAATAGTCCCTCTCGTGTTTGCATTCAAATGATGTCACTCACACTTGTGTTTCGCTCTTAAATTGGCTTTGTTTTCGATATTTGTCTCACACTCTCTTGTCTTTTTGCACTAGTAGCTTCCCCTCTTCAGTTCTTTATTGAACTAACAAACTTGATCAAGAAATTCTACTTGTAAATTTAAACTAATACCAACGGCAGAAAAATATTATGTAGACAATGAATCAAATGAAAGAATTTAAACTAATACCAACAGTAGAAAAGTATTATGGAAACAACAAATCACTGGACATAATTTACACCAATACCAACGGCAGAAAAATATTTATGGAAACAACGAATCAAAGGAAAGAATTTAAAACCAATACCAACGGTGGGAAAATATTATTGAAACAATAAATCAAAGGAAAAAATTTAAAACAATATCGATAGTAGGAAAATACTATAGAAACAACGAATCAACGGAAAAGAACATCAGAAGAAAATTTAACTTGGTGCACAATGCAAAACAAAGACATGGAATAAAGAACATAACAGAAAAAAGGTAAAATGATAGTAAACTTGATTTTAGAGCCTAGGCTCTGATACCAAATGATGAGAACCTCAATTGATACGCCATTGAGACCCAACAACGATATTGGAATATAGACCCAAGAAAGCTAAAATTTAGATTTGATGGCGAACCCCGACCCAACATTTACGATTAAACGCGAACCAAAGGTATAAAGAAGGAAAACCTGGATCCAATGATTATGATGGAATCATAAACCGAAGGTATAAAATTTGAACGCCACAAGGAAGAATCCTTGATAAATTCAGAATTTCTTTCAAGAACCAATAGAAGAAGCAAACCTCATCCTTCATAATTTTTCATTTCATGTCCTTCTTTACAATGAGACCATGCTATTTATAATGCATGGTTGAAATAGGAATACAAATTACTTAAGGAAAATAACAAAAGACTAAATAAAAGAATCCTAAAATTAAGGCTAATTTCGTCTTAAATTAGCTGCTTCTCCAAGAAACGAAATCACTTATGGAATGTCTTGAATAGATATATCAATCAGCCAATTAATTGGTATGGAATTGGAAAGGTCTGAAATAGGGATGTCAATCAGTCATTCAATCCTTCTAATAAGCCATTAATCCACGCCATTACTAAGAAAATTATACTCAATTAAGCAAGATCCGCCCCATCAATAGCTTGGATTAAATTTATTACTCATTTATCTTCCTTTGGGCCCAAGTTTGAATGCTCCATTTTTTATCCAACCCAAATCTCTTGAATCAGCCTACTAAGTGCTTCTTTGATCATCTTGGATCTTGTTCTTCTAGTAATAGGCTCAACTGGAACATGCAATGGATCCTTTAATGATGCTTGTTGATTATCATCGAGACTGGAGCAACCATTCTGATTTCTTATGGCAAGCTCATTGATATGAACTCTACCAACAATTGTGATGAAACCCGATAACAATGATGGCATGAAACCCCAAGATCGTGAAGACAAGATTTGTTGAGCCTTGACCCGTCACCTAGCCAGATGAAAACCAAGACTACGAAGGATTGAAAATGCCACACCAAGAAAACCTAAGAATCTCTCAAGAAATCAAGGTGATAAGTTTGGTTGTTTCAACGCCACAAGATTAACTTGATAAGTTCAAAGAGTTCTTTTCAAGAACCAAGAGGAACACAGGACCTCACAAGGATAATAGTTTTTCTAAAAAGCAAAGATTACCATTAAAATTCGTAATAATCCACCTATATACTTGGAACAACCCTCCAAGCATAGGAAAAGACATAACTATAGCTTTAAAAGATACACAAATATTAACATAAACAAGTCCCCATGTTTTTAGACTTATTGGACTTCTAGAGACAACCAAAAGATGGCTAATTAACCTTATCAATTGCTTTGATGACATGGACTAAACCTTGATCATTATTTGAACCCATCATGGTCCTTTTAGAGTCAGCCCCATTCTCTTGGATTAGCCCATTTAGTGCTTCCTTGAAACGTTTGGCTCTAAGTCTTGTAATTGGGCCACTAGGAAGTGACAAAGGGTCTTGTGCAAATCCAGCTCCATTCCCACTTGTATGATTAGCATGTCCAGCCCCTTGGTTTGCATCATAAAAACTCGATTTTTGTGATTGTTGATAGGTTTTCTAAGATGGTGTATTTCATCTCTTGTCGTAAAACCAATGATGCAACCCACATCATTGATTTGTTCTTTAGACAGATAGTACGACTTCATGGTGTTCCTAGAAGTATTGCTGTTTGAGGTGCATTACAATGGTTTTTTTCAATAGGCAAAATAGGTGTAGATGTGTGAGTGGGTTTGTGCATAATCACTCAGTTCATGATGTACATAAGATGTCTTTCTAGGATATCTAGGAAATTTGTAAGGATTATGGGTATAGGTATTGTGACCTCATTCACTACAAGATACCTTATAGGTCTTTAGATGAAGGATTAAGGCTTATATCATTTGACCATGATGTAAATGAAATGGTTTCACACCATGTAGGGTGTGGGCTAGCTGAGTTGTGTTTGGTTTCATTAGATGCGGAAGATGACAATGCAAAAAAGGATGAATGAGAGAGTTGTAGTATATAGGAAGGATGCTTTCTGGGATGAGGTTCTTAAAGTAGATTGGGATGAGGCAAAAGGAAATGAGGAAGAGGTATATGATGATGGATGTGTGAAAGAAATTGGGGAATCTTTGTCCAAGTGACACACTTAGGTCTCCCATTCCCAATGATAGTGACAATGAAGAAATATCAAGCTGTTGTGGTGTCACCAAAGGGTTCAATTTAGCAAAGTAGATATGAAAAATTTAGTGCTGCAGCTAGTTTGTATATTTGTTGATGCGGCAAAGTTTAGAAAAGCGGTGAAGCAAGAAAATATTATGAAGGGGGAGGATTTAGAGTTCCCAAGAACTGAAACCAAAAAGGTTATAGCAGTTTGTAAAGACCAAAAGTGTAAGTACATGGTTTATGGGAAGAAGTTAAAGGATGAGTTCACATTTCTCTTACCATCACTGTATCCAAGACACTCATGCACTAGGAGATACAAGAATCACATGATTAATTCAGCTTGGATAGTTAAACGATGCATGGACTAATTTAGAAACTAGCAAAACTTGCCTATAGATGTTTTGTAGAAAGAGGTCAAAGCCAAGTGAAATGTAAATGCCCATGTCGGCTCGTTGTATAGGTCAAGGAAGAGAAATGTGAACTCATCCTGTGATAGGTGTAGATGCATGCTTCTTGAGGGGTAGGTACAAGGGACAGCTAATGGTTAATGTTGGGAGGGATGCCAACAATAGTATCGATCCACTGTCCATTGTGGTTGTAGAAGCAAAGACAAAGGACTGTTGGACTTGGTTCTTGGAGGCACTTATATCTGATATTGGCACAACACCAGCACAAGAGTGGTTTTTAATATCTAATCGACAAAAAGTAAACATACTCCTATTTTGTACAATACATTTAAGTTACTTGCATGAAATAATGTTTGGCATATTTTATCTTACCACATGTGCAGGGCCTAATACCAAGCCTCGAACTGATTTGTCCTACAGCTGAGCATCATACATGTATGTGACACCTCTATGCCAATTTCAGAAGTGCCCATCACCCGGGGACACTATTGAAGGACATGCTTTGAAGTGTTGCATCATCTTATACTCTCAAATAGAATTCCATTATGCGATGGAAAAGATGAAGAAAATAAGTGAGCCTATGTACAATTATCTTGCAAAGATTGATCCCAGTACTTGGTGTAGAGGATGGTTTAACACCATGTCGAAGTCTAGCCTGGTACTAATAAGGAAACGGCTAGCACGAGATCATGGAATATGGATCCAATTCAAGTTCCCATTGGTCCAGTTACAAGAGCACATGCCAAGAAATTCCAAAATGCGTTAATTGGGCTCAAGCAAGCATGTGGAGGCCGATTGATGATGATGAATGAAATCTCCAGGCCTTAACAAGCATGATTCAAGCCCAAGAAAGTCAATAGGCAAATTGGGAGCTGATTTAGGACTGAAATGAATTGTTTCTAACGAGAATCAACAAGCAATCATTAAAGGATCCATTGCTGGCTGATTGATGGTTGATTAGAAGGATTAAATGACTGATTGGCATCCTTATTTCGAACCTTTCCAATTCCAGACCAATTAATGGCTGATTGATTTACCTATTCAAGACATTCCATAGGCGTAATTTCTTTTTCTTGGAGGAGCTGCTAATTTCAGACGAAATTAGCCTTAATTTTAGGATTCTATTATTTAGTCTTTTATTATTTTTATCTACCTTCCCGTTGTAATTTGTTTTCCTATTTCAACCTCGCTTTTATAAATAGCATGGACTCATTGTAGCAAGAGGAGATGAAATGAATAATTAAAAATGTGAGGTTTGCTCCATCTATTGGTTCTTCAAAGAACCTATGAACTTGTCAAGGATTCTTCCTTGTGCCGTTCAAATTTTATACCTCCGATTCATGATTCAATTACGATCATTGGGTCGAGGTTTTGTTACTTTATACTTTTGGTTCGCGTTTTATTTATAAACGTTGGGTCGAGGTTTCTAACTTTATACCTTTGGTTCACGTTTGATTTATAAACGTTGGGTTGAGGTTTGTTACACCTTTGGTTCACGTTTTAATTATAAACGTTGCGTCGGGGTTTGCCATCAAATATGAAATTTATCTTTCTTTGGTCTATATTCCAATATTGTTGTTGGGTCTCAATGGCATATTGATTGAGGTTCGCATCAGTTTCTTTCTTGTTGCACAATTTTAGGCTGAAATATTAAGGAATTAAAGCCAGATTTGACTTCCTTAAATTGAGGCCAAAATTATCTTAGTTTAAGAATATTGTATTTTCAACTTTTCCTCTTAAGCCCATTTTTAGGAATTATTATTGAAATCTTTGGGATTTCTAAGGCTGATAAATTGTACTATTTCCATTCAATAAAGGGCAGTTGTTTTGATTCATAAAATAGAGAGTAATTTCTCTTTTGTTCTTTGAGAACTTATTTGAACTTATCAGATTTCTCAATGGCGTTCATCCTTAACTTATCAATCGAGTATTCCATCCTTCATTGTGGCGTCCTCCTTTATGCCAAGGTTCACATCTCTTTATAGGTGTTGGGTCACAGTTTCCATCTGTGTAGAACGATCTTAGGCTGTTGACACGGGATTTGCTACAACTTGACAGGGTTCGTATCAATCCTGAAGCGTACTTGGAATGGGTGAAGAAGGTGGAGTTGATTTTTGAGTGCCATAACTACTCTGAGGAGAAAAAAGTGTAAAACTCGCTATCATTGAGTTTACTTACTATGCTATTATTCTGTGGAATCAACTTGTTATGAACAGAAATACCTAGAAGTTATGTATAATCTAGAAAAATTTCGCCCCAATCGGATGAAATTTAATTTTCACCACTAGAAACAAAACACGTGGGTCGACAGAAATGCTAAGTTAGCGAGACGCACAACCCGGAATCATTTGGCATGATTCTTGACAAACCCGAGCAAAACTTTGAGGCAATCCCGTCGACAGGTGTCCTCAACCCAACGTTTATAAATGAAACGCAAACCAAAGGTATAAAGTTACGAACCTCAACCCAACATTTATAAATAAAACGCGAACCAAAAGTATAAAATAACAAAATGTCAACCCAATGATTATAATTGAATCATGAACTGAAGGTATAAAATTTGAACGCCACAAGGAAGAATCCTTGATAAGTTCATGGTTTATTATTTTATTATTTTTAATTATTCATTTCATGTCCTCTTGCTACAATGAGTTCATGCTATTTATAAAGCATGGTTGAAATAGGAAAACAAACTACAACGGGAAAGTAGATAAAAATAATAAAATACTAAATAATAAAATCCTAAAATTAAGGCTGATTTTCTCTGAAATTAGCAGCTCCTTCAAGAAAAGAAATTACACCTATGGAATGTCTTGAATAGATAAATCAATCAGCCATTAATTGGTATGGAATTGGAAAGGTTCAAAATAGGGATGCCAATCAGTCATTTAATCCTTCTAATCAACCATCAATCAGCTAGCAATGGATCCTTTAATGATGCTTGTCGATTCTCACCATTAGAGGAGAGGGTTAACCAACTCATGGCAGCTAGGCATGCCCATACCCAGCTTTCTCACACTCACGCACCTCATCAATCATGTTCATATTGTTATCATTCTTCTCACTTGATTGAATACTGCCCACTCTTGAATCATTATGTGACTGAAGCTAACAAGTCTGCACATGAGAATGCCCAAACTGCCACCATATTTGTTAGTGAGGAAAAAGCTATTAAAAAGGTGGAAGAGAACCAGGAGCAAATTGGGCCCCCGCCAATCCCAAATTTATCCAATGACAAGGAAGTGATTACTGAAATTCATTCCTCCTTAGACACAATCCCTCTTGAGACCCATCATGAAACCCAAGTTTCCTTTCTTCAAGGACTCATGGGGCTATGCCATAATCTTCAAGGATTTATGCACTGAAGGTCACAAATCTATGAACAATCTTCCTAAGAAAATCCAGTTAAATAAGAAAGTTAGGTGCCTAAGATTGCGAAACAACCTTCCGAGCGGTTTTCAAATTCTAAAGAAGAAAGGATGGAGGGGATTGGTTGGACACCTATGGTCGTACCAAAAATAGTACTCGCCAATTGCACAAGTCGATCGTAATAGAGTAGATGTGCAAGTGCGTGTGTCGAACCCACAGAGAATCGGTTTTGCTAAAAATCAATTTCGAATGCCTAAACTAAAAATACCATAACCTAGTCCCAAAAGCAAACAGGTAACGTGCAGAAAATTAAACCTAAGTAAAATGCAATAAAATAAATAAATAAAAACAACTAAAGTCTCTAATCCACCTCACAATAAATTAATTAACATATAAACATGCTTAGCACATATTTATTAAACATTTATGCTACTAGGCATATTCTGAGCGCTAACACATTGTTCATATTTCTGTCTATCGATGAAGCTCCTATGCGTATCCTATTGTTGTCACAAATCTTGTCGAACAACTCAAGGCAAACACTGTTACAAGATGTCACAACGGATATTGGTTCGAAGACGAATCATCCGATGTATCTTCGGTTGCAACGAGTGTTGACGTTTGGTGATTTGTCAACAATAATCAGCACACTTTTGTCACTAAAATGCATTGAAATGAATAAACATAAATCTTAAACAACAGAAAATACGAATTAAACATAAATATATATAAACAAATCCATAATAAAGGGAATAAGAGACCAAATAGAAGTAAAATAAAGCATTAAATAAAAATGACGTTTATGAGTGTTTACAATGAAGAATGGGGAGGTCATTGGCCTGCATTCGAACGCATTACCTGCGTTCAAACGCACCAGTTATTTGTGGTCGAACGCAGGGAATGCGGTCGACCGCAAATAACTATTGGGGCGGCTAGGGCTGACTGGGCATACGTTCGACCGCTGCTCTTGCGTGCGACTGTGGATGCGTTCGAACGCACCAAGTGTGGTCGAACGCACTTTGGTAGGAATCCACTTCTTCACTTTGCCCTTTGCTAGTCATGTTTTGTTGCAATGACCTACACAACACAAAACACTAAAAACACTAAAAATAGTTAGATATTAACAGTGCTAAAGGCTTAACAAATATAAGTTAAGGGGGATCTAATATATAATATTTGACACCGATCAACCCATATGAACGAGGAAGGTACTGTATTTTTTAAAAAAAAAAATTTTCCGCACTTTATTTTTGAGTCATTTTCTTTGTATCATTTGATTTCTTGTCATTTATTTTATTTTGTTTCCAACAACAATTAATCTTTTGATGTTTGGTCTTTTAGAAAAGATTGTTGTTTGTTGTTGATAGCTGTTTTCGTGTTCAAGTTTGGGAGATGCCTTAACCTTTGCGCACTTCTGTTCCTCATCCCACTGTACTATATTTCTTGCCGCATTCGACACAATGTGTCATTTAAGTTTGGAGGTTGGAAAAATACACTGTTTCTTTTTGTTTGTTTTTGTTGTTGTTTGTATAAAATTTTTGCTTTGTTGTTGATTCTTTATTTTGTTGAATATTTGTTTTTGCACCTTGGGGTCGAGCGCACAAATAGTATGCTTGATCCCAGACACGGGCCTACGCTCGAGCTCACTCATGTTGGCTTGAGCCGATGTGAGCCTCAATCGATATGACATTGAGACCCCAACAACAATATTGGAATATAGACCCAAGAAAGCAAAAATTCATATTTTATGGCAATCCCCGACCCAACGTTTATAAATAAAACACGAAGCAAAGGTATAAAGTTACAAACCTCGACCCAACGTTTATAAATAAAACGCGAACCAAAAGTATAAAGTAACAAAACCTCAACCCAATGATTATAATTGAATCATGAACCGATGGTATAAAATTTGAACGCCACAAGGAAGAGTCCTTAATAAGTTCACAGGTTCTTTGAAGAACCAATAGATGGAGCAAACCTCACATTTTTAATTATTCATTTCATCTCCCTTTGCTACAATGAGTCCATGCTATTTATAATGCATCGTTGAAATAGGAATACAAATTATTAAAGGAAAAATAATAAAAGACTAAATAAAAGAATCCTAAAATTAAGGTTGATTTCGTCTTAAATTAGCAGCTCCTCCAAGAAAAGAAATCACCTATGGAATATCTTGAATAGATATATCAATCAGCCAATCAGTTGGTATGGAATTGGAAAAGTCTGAAATAGGGATGCCAATCAGTCATTTAATCCTTCTAATCAACCAGCAATGAATCCTTTAATGATGCTTATTGATTCTCATCATCATGCTAATCGGTGGAAGAGTGGATTCAAACTGGATATTTCTGAATTTTCAGGGGGCATGCAACCTGAGGAATTTATGGATTGGGTAGTGGTAGTTAAAGAAATTGTAGACTTAAAGGGGGTGCCTAAAGACCGACGAGTTTCATTGGTCACAACCAAGTTTTGGCGTAGAGCTACAGCATGGTGGCAGCAGTTGAAGCAAGCAAAAGTGTGTGGTAAGGCAAATTAAAGATCACTAGTTGGGAGAAACTATTGAGCAAGATGCAGCCTGCCTTTTTGCCCCACAATTACCTTCGGACTATGTAGCAAAGGCTGCAAACTATTGGCACGGATTGACGTAGCAGAGTCGGATGAGACATTGGTGTCATGGTACATTGGAGGTTTGCGGACACAAATCCAAGACATATTGAACCTCTTTGAAGCAATTCATTAGCGAATTAGGGATCTACTCCACTAAACAGCCAAAACAAAGTGACCACTAGGCCAACCAAGTTGAGTTGGGACAGTGATGCAGGGTTAGATCATGTATAATCAAGAAAACAGTAAATAGAAGGGATAAATATTCCTAAGATTGTGAGACTATCACAAAATCAAAGAAATCTTCTCTAAGCAGTAGATGCTATCTAAGCCTGAAGGAAAAAGAACCAAGAAACTCAACTCTGAGTATTCTTATTAAACAAAACCAATAATAATAATAAACTGTTTTTCCAAAGGGTCTAAACCTGTATTTATAGGCTTAGAGGCTAAAACATAAAAAAAGGTTAACATAAACTAGGATTACATACCCTAGAAGGAAAAGTAATCTAAGATAAACTAGGATTACACATCCTAGAAGGAAAAGTAATCTAAAACCGCGTACTAGAAGGAAAAGTAAACTAAAACAATTAAAAGACTAATAAAGAAACCTAATTTAAATAAAAGACTAAAAGATAAGATAGGTCATCCTAATCTACATCATCCTCCCCAGTTGAGAGAATTCGTCCTCGAATTTGGCCGGTCTCTTCCACGGTCTTTTGGATGTCCAGTCAGATCATTCAAATCGTCTCTTCTCAACTTTACCGCAAGGCCACGCCCCATAATAATCATAGTGATCTTCATTAGTGGAGTATCTTGATGGTTGTTGTGAAATCCCCACACACCTCTTTTACGTAGACTTGTTATGCTTCTCTGCTTTGCTCTTCCCATAAGCCATACGAATCCCCAAAGAACTCACAAAGACCCTTTCAATCTTTGACAAAAAAGCCTCTTCCACCATATATATTTCATCACAGTTTTGGCTAGAATAATTTGATAAAATAGCATCTATCCCAATGAAATCAACGTAGTCAATTGGCTCAACACTGAAATCGAAGACTTTACCTTCGAGGCTCTTAACAGGCACATAATATGTAGAATTGTTGTCAAAAAGTGCAAAACTCTCCAACAGATTTACCTCGTCCACTTGTTTGCCTAATAATTCATGCTCTTCCTCTAGGGCGAATGTCAAAGGTTCTTCAATTGGATATTTCTCATTGATGTCTTCATTATAGGTTGGTGGAGAATCCCAATCTACAAACCCTTGTGAAGGATCTACATCTTCAACACATTTATGCTCGAACTCTTCATCAATGACTTCGGATTCCTGACGCTCTTCATCCACAGATTTTGTATTTCCTTGTGAAGGTTGTGGCTCCGGCCATGGGCTTTGTAACAACGTCAACTTGGTTTTACCCAACAAGAAGCTGTACGTATTCTTGGTTTCATTATATACTGCAGTTTTATCATCTTGCCACGGTTTGCCCAATAACCAATTGACACATAGTCATGTCGACCACGTCACACACCACATGATCCATATATTTAGCCCCAATAGAAAAAGGAACTTGGCAATATTTAGATACCCTTACCTCGTTTCCTTTCGTGAGCCACTCCAATTGATAGGGACTAGGATGACTTTTGGTCTCAAGCCCTAGCTTTCTTACCGCTTCCTTGAGATATTCATACCACTCCTTGGATCTATGATAAGCTTGGCCACCTTGCCTCCCAAGATGCATGTCGTTGAAATTGTTGGCATACCTCCAATGTATCGAGACACCGATTGATGCTTTATCTCCCCCTCCTTAGGCACCATCTTTGCCATCTTCCTTGGTACTTCTTTTGGTGGAATGTTTTATTTTTCTGCCACCATGAACTCTTTGGGTTTGCGCAACTTTGGAATTCTGGTGTATTGAGTTTGAAACCGGATTCCCATCGATTGGCCTGAACTTGTACAAGGTTGATGATGTGCACTCCTCCATAAAAGGTCTCGTCTTCATCCTCCACAATTGCATCATCCTCTTCCGATTCGGTGGTGAGGGTATACCGACTTCATCTCGACCTCTCGATGGACAATAGTTTTGTGAGGGATGCAATTTGTTCCCTCAAGCTATAAATTGTACCTTCGATTGTGCTTGATAGGTTGCCGGTGGTTCTTCTCTAACTGGTTCTTGGCGATTATTCACGTCTTCAAGTGTGCAAGCGTTACCCTTGTGGTGGCGCCATGGAAAGAGGACTCGATACCAAGCGATCTCGAGGTTAGAATGTATAATCAAGAAAAGATGTAAGGGATAAATATTCCTAAGATTGTGAGACTATCACAAAATCAAAGAAATCTTCTCTAAGCAGTAGATACTATCTAAGCCTTAAGGAAAAAGAACCAAGAAACTCAACTCTGAGTATTCTTATTAAACAAAACCAATAATAATAATAATATTTTTCCAAAGGGTCTAAGCGTATTTATAGGCTTAGAGGCTAAAACATAAAAGAGGTTAACATAAACTAGGATTACATATCCTAGAAGGAAAAGTAATATAAGATAAACTAGGATTACACATCCTAGAAGGAAAAGTAATCTAAAACCGCGTACTAGAAGGAAAAGTAAACTAAAACAATTAAAAGACTAATAAAGAGACCTAATTTAAATAAAAGACTAAAAGATAAGATAGGTCATCCTAATCTACATCACTCTATCTCAAGTGTTTTCGATCAGATGAATTGGGTCACGGATGGACTCGTAAAGGATAAAAGTGTATAGTCTACTTGTTGATGCGGGGGATGCCTTTGACGAGCAAGGCAATGGAGAGGAACAATAGGTAGATTTTGATGGAGAGATGGAGGGGCCGAGGAAGAATTTGTCACAGGGGACGATGGTCCTCTATTTTTCACCCAAGATGTATGATCAGGGGTAAGGTATGTCAACTTGTCATTGATTCGGGCAATTGTGAGAATGTCGTGTAGAAGAAGTGGAAAAGAAGCTGGCCTTAGAAACGGAGCAACATCCTAATCCTTACCATTTGGAGTGGCTCATAAAAAGCACCGAGGTAGTAGTTTCAAAACGTTGTTTGGTGTCTTTCTCAATTGGAGTCAGATATAACGATAAAATGTGGTGTGATGTTGGGGCAATGGATGCATGCCACTTATTGTTGGGGAGGCCGTGGCAGTATGATCGAAGTGCACACCATGATAGGAGGAAGAACACCATCATAGGTACTATGAAAATAACACTTTCACCAAGCATGGGGAATGGCCCTAAGTCCACCAAATATGCGGGTCACTCCCAATCACAATTGGCAAATTGGGAGTTTATTGCGGAGATGATATCATCAAAAGTGGCGTACTTACTGCTGAACATGGAGTGTTTCAAAGAAGAAGAGTTGCTGGAAGGAGCTAAGGAGTTGGTGGAGGAATTTTGCTGATGTATTTTCGGGCAAACTACACAATGAGCTACCACCTCTTCGTAACATACAACATCAGATTGACTTAGTGTCGAGATCGAGTTTGCCCAACCAACCACTGATGAGTGCCAAATATTGTATATTTGAGCCCCTTTAACTTATGTTTTTTAAGCTCTTAGTTTGGTTATTTTCTAATTTTTTGTTAGTTGTAGTGTTTTATTGTGTTACAGGTCATTTACAAGAAAATGCAGTTCGAAGGTCCCAGTTAGTGCGATCGAGCCTAAGTGTGACATGATGAAGCACATCTGCGCTTAAGCCTAAGAGTCCGTGATCAAGCGCACCCACATCAACCTGAGTTACCCGCATAGCCCAAGCCCATCTCTTACTCAACTGTGCCGTGGGATTATTGAACGGTTAAGTGTGCTCGAGCGCACTAGGTGTGATCCAGCGTTGTAACACCCCTAAAATTGGCCACAGCTAGTTAGGGGGAGTCATTGGCGATTTACTTGTGACCAAACGAGAAATCACCCTTATAAAAACGTTAGAGTAAATGCTAGCCAGGTTACCTAGAGAATAATAACCGCGTTAAGTCTAACGGCTTAGTAAGTAAACCTTACACTTTAGGTATGACATGAGCCCAATTAAGCAATTTGAGTAATAACCAAAAAGAGGGCATTACCTCCGTTAATACACAATTAGATAGATTTTAGGGTTTTCAAAGCTTATGGTGTAAAACCAGTGATAATTACCTAATTGTTTTAATGCAGGAAAAGGCTAATGCATTGCACAACATACTGTACGTAACATTAGTGACACGATCGAGTTCGACCTTGAATGGCTCACACCAACTAATGACGTCTATTCTAAAATGACTGAACGAAACCAATGGATCCAAAGCCCCGTATAACATACATTTGACCATAATACACAGTTTATATTGTCAACCTATGGCCGTTCATACCACACGTACCATAGTTAATTAATAACGCAGTTATCAAGTAATTACAGAAAGTAGGCATGGTCATATTATACTCGTGGTCGGTCAATTGACTTATCCCACGTTTTACATAAAAAGGGTGTAAGTGTCTACTTACCTCGTGTACTTGAGCGAATCCTTCGACCAAGCTAATTCCTGTTATAACGGATACAAGACACCATTACTCTAAGCCTTACGAAACCTAAAAATATAGCTAAGCCTAAGAATACATGTGTAAAACTTAAGAACCAGTGCTCTGTTCACTGACCATACATCCGACCTCGATGGTGTACGTTGACTCAGTGTGCTAAGCATACCCGTTTTAAGATTTGGACAGCGGATGTTTCTAATGGCATTTATAGACCTCTAAACCTCTTTTAAGTTAGCAAAATAGCACATGCAATGCAAGAAATCATAACACAACAAAACTTTGAGAAAATCTATTGAAAACATTGTTATCTTTAAATAATGCTCAATGAACACTTGGAAAACCTCATCAAGGCAGAGATATGAGTTAAAATAATGCTAAACACAAAGAGAACATAGCTTACCCCGAAGCTAAGCACGGACATGGTTTCCCTTTGTGGAAACTCCCTCTTGAAGCTCACTCTCACCAATTTCTCACTAAAAAATGAAGGTAAAGATTTTGGCACCCTAGGGGCATACCAGAGGAAGGAAACAGGTGTGAGAAATGAGAGGTGGGATGGGCTATTTATAGGGAACATTCGTCACCAACTCTCTATCAGAGCAGAGGACGTCTGGTAACCCTAGCGTACGTCTGGTGGTCCTTGCACAGTGGTCTAGAGGATGTCTCGTATGTCCAGACATTACCCAAATGGTACCCCAAAAAGTAGCGTACATCCAGTAGTCGCACATACATCCGTTGTTCTATTTGTAGAGCGTACATCCGGTGGTCTCCCGTACGTTTGCACTACAGACTGCAGAGAACATCCGCCAGACCTAGCGTACGTTCGCCTCCTAGGGGTTAGCGGTTTGGCTTTTATTTTCTAAAGGTTCAAAGCGTGATTAGGTTAACACTAAGGGTTTTGGGTCTCATTAAACATCATTATTGAAATCCTTTGTTGATTGCTCCTACGGAAAGATTTTGTCTAATAAAAAGCTTGGTTTTTATCGGGGCATTACACTCTCCCCTCCTTATAAAAATTTCGTCCTTGAAATTTAGAGCTTCCAAAACTAAGGATAAAAACGTTCATTTTTTAAAAAGTTTTGCAAATTTGAAATTCAGAAAGAGGGAATAAATCATGTTTAAAGGTTTCGCAGTTCAAAGCTTAAGGAAAATAGCATACCATAGATATATGTACAAGACAAAATTGCCACCCCAAAAATGGTGGACTTAAGCTGTAACAAAATACATCCCAAAATTGCCACCCCAAAAATGCTGGACTTAAGCTGTAGCAAAATACATCCCAAAATTGCCACCACCATGGTGGACATAACCAAAGAAAGAGAAATAACAGCCTAACAAGAATAACATGAATCAACAACAAGACTACGAGCAGGGTCACCTCCTTGGAGTGGGCTCTGTAGACGCTTGCACAGGTGTCGCTCTCACGCTTGGGCTCCCACAGGCACTAGGAGTCCCCCTCGCCCTAGGGCTCCTCGGCCACGGCTGAAACTGGAGCTATGGATGCTGCAGACTCTGACGTCCAAAGGCCCCATGAGGTGCTTGCACAGCCGGTCCAAGATGGCACAATCCTTAGCTTTAGCCTGCTGCATCTCTTGAGGGTCTGTTGTGTCTACTATAGAGTTTCCCTTGTCTCTCGAAGTGGTCCAAGCGCTCTTCTACCCTAGCAAGTACCCCGCCAACTCTAACCCTATAGCCTCTGCGGTGGCTATGCCCTCTGCTCCTTCTCCGCCTCCTGCAAGTGAACTTGACTTGCATTGAGGAAGCGTACGCCCATAGCCCCCCTCTCTGGCTGAACCTCCCATAGCCCTATCATATCCACCCTGAAGTACTCCGCGATACGAGTGATCAAGGCCCCATATGGCAAAGCAAAACCCTTATCCAAGAGTCAGACTGACATCATAGTAGAAGTGACCATGGAGCCGTAGTCGATGGGAGCCTCGGTCAACAGGGCATAAAGACAGCGTGTCCTCTCTATAGTGATCATCGTATGGCTAATGACCGGGAGTACGACTCGCCAAGATATGGTAGATGCATCAACCATCGTTGTAGAAATCGTTCATTTGGATGCTACCCTTTCTGTCTAGCTCCATCTAGTGGGGGTGCCCTTTAGCGATACATGCTACCAAGTCAGCACAAGCAGGGAGATGATCGACCGGATAAGGGCAAGTCGGGTCATGTACACGAGGTGCTTTGGTGATCTCGCTGATAAGCATAGGGGGCACCTCTATTGCTGTCCCCTTAAGCCAAGTATGAAATGATTCGCCGCGTCTCCGGTGGAGGTTCATGTAGAACTCCTACACTATAGTTTCCACCACAGGGCGGAGATCCTCTACCATCCTCAAACCAATGGACAAACAAATGTAGTAAATAGGACTTTATCTACTTTGTTGCGGGCAATTATTAAAAAAAACATTAAAACATGGGAAGATTGTTTACTGCATGTTGAGTTTGCTTATAATCGTTCCGTTCACTCTGCTACTAAATTTTCACCATTTGAGATTGTTTATGGATTTAATCCTTTAACACCTTTGGATTTATCTCCGTTACCTTTGTCTGAGCATGTGAATCTAGATGGAAAAAGAAAGGCTGAACTTGCAAAGCAGATCCATGAGAAAGTAAAACTCAACATTGAAAGAAGAACTGAGAAATACGCAAAACAAGCCAACAAAGGGCGGCAACAGGTGGTTTTTGAACCTGGAGATTGGGTTTGGTTGCACATGTGTAAGGAGCAGTTTCCAACTCAACGGAAAAGCAAGTTACTACCTAGAGGGGATGGACCATTCCAAGTCTTGGAACGAATCAACAACAATGCATACAAGCTGGACTTAACAGAAGAGTATAATGTAAGTGCTACCTTCAATGTTTCTGATTTGAGTCATTTTAGTGTAGATGATGAAGTTGATTTGAGGACAAATCCTTCTCAAGAAGAGAGGAATGATGACGACATGGCTAGCACGAGATCATGGAATGCGGATCCAATTCATGTTCCCATTGGTCCAGTTACAAGGGCACGTGCCAAGAAATTTCATAATGCATTAAGTGGGCTGATTCAAGGGATTTGGGGTCAAGCAAGCACATGGAGGCCCATTGATGGTGATGAACGGAATCTCCAGCCCTTACCAAGTGTGATTCAAGTCAAAGAAAGTCAAAATGGCAAATTGGGAGCTGATTTAGGATTGAAATGAATTGGTTCTTTCTTGTCACACAATTTTAGGCTGAAATGTTAAGGAATTAAAATCAGATTTGACTTCCTTAAATTGAGGCTAAAATTACTTGCAAATTGGGAGCTGATTTAGGACTGAATTGATTCTTTCTTGCTGCGCAATTTTAGGCTAAAATATTAGGGAATTAAAGTCAGATTTGACTTCCTTAAATTGAGGCCGAAATTACCTTAGTTTAGGAATATTTATTTTGAACTTTCCTTTTTTAAAATTCTTTCATTTGATTCGTTGTTTCCATAATATTTTCCTTTCATTGGTATTGGTTTAAATTCTACAAGTTGAGGAATTATTTCTAACATTTCTATATTGTTTCAAGAGTATGTCTTCCAAGGACGGCACATCAAACAAAGAAGGAGGGGAGTAGTCATTCTTCATATTGCAGGCTATACAAAACAATTTGAATGAATGAACGTGGTGTTTCATGAGATTCGGGATCGGATGGATAAGTAAGACCAGTTGCTACTTGGCATGAGGGGCATCCCCAAAGAATCCCTAATGCTAGAACGCAAGAATGGGGTGCACACGTGGATGATTTTGATGATGACCACGAGGAAGCACTAAATGGGCTAATCCAAGAAAATGGGGCTGACTCTAAAAAGACCAAGATGGGCTCAAATAATAATCAAGGTTTAGTCCATGTCACCAAAGCAATTGATAAGGTTAATTGGCACGGTTTTCCAGCATCGTTTGACCATTGAAGGGTGTGAATTTGTTGAGTATCTAGGATATTAAGTAGGAGAATGAATCTAGGCATTTAGCCATCTTTTGGTTGTCTCTAGAAGTCCATTAAGTCTAAAAACAAGGGGACTTGTTTATGTTAATATTTGTGTAGCTTTTAAAGCTATAGTTATGTCTTTTCCTATGCTTGGAGGGTTGTTCCAAGTATACAGGTGGATTATTACAAATTTTAATGGTAATCTTTGCTTTTCAGAAAAACTATTATCCTTGTGAGGTCTTGTGTTCCTCTTGGTTCTTAAAAGAACTCTTTGAACTTATCAAGTTAATCTTGTGGCGTTCAAACAACCAAACTTATTACCTTGATTTCTTAAGAGATTCTTAGGTTTTCTTGGTGTGCGTTTTCAATCCTTTGTAGTCTTGGTTTTCATCTGGCTAGGTGACGGGTCAAGGCTCAACAAATCTTGTCTTCATGATCTTGGGGTTCCATGCCATCGTTATTATCGGGTTTCATCACAATTGTTGGTGGAGTTCATATCATTGTGGTATCAAAGCTTTGGTTCTATGATAAGTTTTGTCTATCTTTTATTTTTGTTCTATTTCCTGTATCAAAAAACAAAAAAAGAGAAGAGGGAATGATGGAGATCAAGGCACCACTTCGAAGGATTTCATTCAAGTACCAATTGGGCCGGTTACGAGAGCACGAGCAAAGAAGTTCAAGGATGTACTCAACGGACTCATTCAAGAGTTATGGGCTCAAGCAAATTCATGGAGGCCCATTGAGCATGATCCACGTGGGCAACAAAGAATCGTCACCTTGATTCAAGTTCTAGAAGGATAATTCCATAGGTGATTTCTTTTCTTGGAGGAGAAGCTAATTCCATAGGTGATTTCTTTTCTTGGAGGAGAAGCAAATTCCATAGGTGATTTCTTTTCTTGGAGGAGAAGCTAATTTCAGACAAAATCTACCTTAATTTTAGGATTCTTTTATTTGGTCTTTTAGTATTTTCCTTTAATAATTTGTATTCCTATTTTAACCATGCATTATAAATAGCATGGACTCATTGTAATGACACACAACATTGATGATTGATAAAAACTTGTGAGGTTTCTTCTCTTTGGTTCTTTGAAGAACTACTTGAACTTATCGAGATTTCCCATGGCGTTCATCTCGACTTATCAAACGGAAACTCCATCAGCGTTTGTGGCGTCTTCCTTATACCGAGGTTCTTGTTTGTCATAAACAACGGGTCGAGGTCATCCCTTCGAATCTGCCCATAGAACGATCTTGGGTTCCTTTTCGTTGTTGGGTCTCGTTATTCTTGATGGGGTTCACATCACAATAGAACTAGGCAAAGCAAGGTCAAGTTTGTTTGTGTTTAAAAGTGCCTCTTTGTACAAAAGTTCAATTATCGCCTGATTTGAAAACATTGCTCGCTTGATCTCACTCACTTTTGCATAGAAATTCTTTTGTTTTCTCTCGATTTTCTCTCAAGGGCGAACTTTGATTTTCTTTTCTCTTCATTTTCTCGGCCTCTCTCGATTTTCACTCTTTTCTTTGTTCACTCTCTTTCTTTGATCACTCTCCTTTTGTAATCTCACTTGATCCTCGATACTTCCTGCGGTGTCAATGGTACAAGAGTGATTGATCTTTGATTGAAGTACAAAAGAGTACTTGTTCGTAAAGCCATCATACTTCACATGCCTATCAAACTGCCATGGACGCCCTAGCAATAAGTGTCCCGCTTGCATCGGTACTATATCACACAACACTTCATCTTCGTATTTACCGATTCGAAATGCAACTAACACTTGCTTGTTCACCCTTATCTCACCACTATCATTTAACCATTGCAACTTGTACGGTCTAGGGTGCTTTACCATGGGCAATCCCAATTTCTCAACCATAATTGTGCTTGCAACATTAGTACAACTACCACCATCAATAATCATACTACATACCTTGTCTTTAACGTAGCACCTAGTGTGAAAGATGTTCTCCGCTGTACTTCATCAACTCCTTTTGCTTGCAAGCTCAATGCTCTCCTTGCCACCAATGTCAATGCATTAGGGCTAAATACTCCTCCTCAAAACATCCTCCAATGGCGGCATGTCATCGGTGTCGGAATCTTCACAATCGGTCACAATTTCACCATTGGCTTGCAACACCATGACTTGCTTGTTTGGACATTGACTTGCTATGTGGCCCCGCCTTGACATCTAAAACATTTAATGTCACGATTCCTAGAGGTAGAGGCTTGATTTTACCTTGAGGAACGTGGCTGGTGGTCGCGACTTGGGTTCGGTTTGCATTTGTGACTTGTCTAGTGGCTTGGCATGACTCGATTTCCAAGAGGTAGAACTAGAGTTATGGCCTGCACGTGTCCCACTCCCTCTCTTGAGTTGTTGTTCCACTTTGATAGCCATATGCACCATATCTTCCAATTCCACATAATGCTGCATCTCTACCTTATTTAGCGCGGATCATAGCAATCTCCATCTCCTTGTAGTAATCCTCTTCACTCCCTTGTCTAAGACCTTGTAGCTTTTGTACAACTCTCGATAGTAGTAACTTGAACGAACCGCTTTCTCATCACTACTTTCATCTCCTCCCATGTGTCTCTATTGGTCTTCTCTATTCCGCCTCGCTTGTCAAGTGATCCCACCAAGCAATAGCATATTCGGAAAATTCAATCGCTAATTTTACCTTCTTTGTCTCCGAGTAGTTGTGGCAATCAAACAGGAACTCCATCTTCTTCTCCCACTCAAGATATGCCTCAGATCAGATCTACCTTGAAAGGACGGAATCTTCATCTTAATACCACCCAAGTTGTTATCTTCGCGATTCCTAGCTTCTCCAAATCTCCCTCTGGGTCCTATTGTTAACAATGGACTCGATCTTCTTCTTCATCAAAACCAGATCCATATCGCTCTTCATCCTCCTCCTTGGTGGAACTCTTCCTTTCTCGCAAATTACGACCGTTTTGTGGTTGCTCCTCACGTCTATTCTCCATCTGATCTATCCATTCATGAATCTCTCATCTCTATCTTCATCACACGCCTCATCTCACTCATCATGGCCTCCATAAACACTTTTGGATCAGTCAATTTGTATCATTTTCGCAATGCTCTTACCACTATCTTGAGTCATGATTGCTGCAAAACAGAGGTTAGAAAAAAAAAAAAAAAAAAAAAAAAAAAAAAGGACCTCACGAATCACTCCCTCACGTGTTTACACTCAAGAATGTAGATCACTCTCCACTCGTGCTTCACTCAAAATAATATGGCTTTTACCCTCCGATGTTCTCACCACTCTTGCCTCTTTTCACTCGATAATTCTCTTTCAGTTCTTTTGAAACTAAACAAACAACTCAAAATTTCCAGCAACAATTCACCAAGGAGCTAATCAAGGAATTTCAGATTTGAACACAAGGAATTTGGAATTATTCAGATTAGAATTAGAAGGAATATGGTAGTTTGAAATTGTGGAAGCACAAAATAGTTTTCAGCAACAATTCACCAAGAACTAATCAAGGAATTTCATATTTGAACACAAGGAATATGGAATTTTTCATATTAGAATTAGAAGGAATATGGCAATTTGAAATTTTGGAAGCACAGAATAGTAAATTTTTTTTTTTTGGACTCCTTTTTGTCCTTTTCTTCGAGTCTCTCTCTCTTTTCGTCTTTTTTTTTTTTTTATCAGCAACTAGCTTTTGAGCATAGTGAAATAAGATTTCGAGATAACTAAGAGATGTGTGACCAAGCCAATAGTTTAGACATCAACAAGAACAAACAAAGATTGAGCAGATAGGGTAAAGGAAATTCAGCTAAGAAGAAATAAATGATGTAGACGGCTAAAGAAGAAACAAAGGAATGAAAGATGCTAAAGGATAGGCAAACCTGAACTAGAAACCGTGCTTTGATACCAAATGATGTGAACCCCGCCAAGAATAACGAATGGAAGACCTCGACCCATTGTTTATGACAAACAATAACCTCGGTATAAGGAAGACACCACAAACGGTGTTGGAATTTTCGTTTGATAAGTCAAGATGAATGCCCCGGGAAATCCCGATAAGTTCGAGTAGTTCTTCAAAGAACCAAAGAGAATAAACCTCACAAGTTTTATGAATAATCAATTTCTGACTTTTCCATTACTTATGCACCTATTTAAAGGGCTGATCATTACAAGGAAAAAAACCTAACATAGAAATCCTTACCTTCCTAAAAACACACAGATCCTTCGAAGTGGTGCCTTGATCTCCATCAAACTCTCCTAATCAAAGCTAAAATAAATCCCTACTTGCCTAAAAAGAGACGCTAAAAGTAGGAAAGAAGAGTTGGACGCCTAGAGTCATATGGAAGGAAACAAAGACAACATAAAAGGAAAGAAATTGGCGCCTAGAATAGCCATGCAATCCAATCCTTCTAGAATAGACCCCAAAATATTTCTTGCCAATTCTTAGCCTTGACCGGATCCTTCTAGAACTTGAATCAAGGTGACGATTCTTTGTTGCCCACGTGGATCACGCTCAATGGGCCTCCACGAATTTGCTTGAGCCCATAACTCTTGAATGAGTCCGTTGAGTACATCCTTGAACTTCTTTGCTCGTGCTCTCGTAACTGGCCCAATTGGTACTTGAACGAGATCCTTCGAAGTGGTGCCTTGATCTCCATCATCTCTCTCATTTATTCACTTTCAACATTACATTTAATTTTATGCACTTGAATTTACTCAAACAAACAAATCTCTCTTGTTTAATTAAGTTAAATTTCATCTTTCATAGTTAATAATGAAACCCCTACAGTCCTTGAGGTTTGCCACCCTCTATATAGCCCTATCCTATGGGATTTGTCATATTGCAAGTGGTAACTTTTATTATTGATATTTTTTGTCACAAAAATACCACATTAGTGGGCTTGGCCCAAAGCGAATAGTATCATATCATTTAGGGCGAGATGTTACAGAGACTAAGTGAACCATTAGACAGAAGCCTAGTGACAACTTTGAGGAGGAAGAAGAAGAATTCAAGGTAGAGGAACTGATAGCGAAACAACTTGTTAACCAACCGCCACCAGCTCGATGACCCATGAAACAATCTTTCGTCCTGCAAAACCTCAACCAGCCATCATGCATCGCCTATCAACTGGAAGCGAAAGGCAATTACTACATATCCCCAAATACTAAATGCTTTGACTCACTTCAGGGGCACAGCTACTAAGGATCCACACTTGCACCTTAGGGAATTCTTTGATCTCTACAAGCTTCAGCACATCCAGGGCCTAGATCCAGAGGGAATCAGGTTAGTCCTTTTTCCTTTTTCCTTGAATGATAATGCTAAGTTGTGGTACAATTCATTGCCTGCAGTTTATATCCATACGTGGGAAGTGTTGTCCAGTAGGTTCCTAAAAAAGTTTTTCCCAGCTCAAAAGACAAGGCAGTTGGGAAGGGAGATTCAATCTTTTCAACAGAGAGATGGAGACCTCTTTTTCAAAGTGTGGGGACACTTCAATGAGCTGCTTCTCAAGTGTCCACATCACAACCTACCTCAAGATGAGCAGTAACCAGCTTTTTATGAACGTTTAAATGACATTAACAAGGGTATTGTTGATTCAGCTTGTGGATGTGTGCTGATGGAAAATAGTAGTGAAGAAGCCATGGAGCTTTTTGAGACATAAGTGAGCACTCCCAACAATTCTCATCCAGATGGAGGCAAGGAGTAAAGAGCAAAGGCATATGAAGTAAACACAAATTGCAAAGTGCAAAATCAAATAGATGTCCTGCAGAAGACATTAAATATGCTTGTAAACACCATGACTACTTAGAACATCTCTCCCATTCAGCAAGCTGCCCAGCTCTAGGTATGTGCCATATGTTCTCATTCTGATAACACTATTGAGACTTGTACTTTGTATTTATTTACATATCAGAAGCAAGCAAACTATGTGGGACAAAACAATTATCCTCCCAAGAACAATCCATACTCCAACACCTACAATCCAGGGTGGCGAAACCACCCCAACTTCTCCTGGAATAACAATCAGAATGCTTTGAACCCTCAAAGGCAGCAAAGGAACTCCCAACAAGTAGTCCAGCCAGTTCAAGGGTCAAAGAAGAGTGACCTAGAAAGTATTGTATCACAATTGGCAGCTTCACAACAATGAATGCTGACTTCACAAGATCAATTTATGGCGGATGAAAGACAATTTTGGATTGAGCAAAGATAAATCAATGAACAAACTGGCCAAACTTTGCAAAAACTGGAAGCACAAATGGGGCAAATGGCTAGAGAGCTAAGCAAAAGAAAGGAGAATTTCTAGCCCAAACAATCCCCAATCCAGGGGGTCACCAGCAACTGAAAGCTGTCACAGTTCTCAGAAATGGCAAGGTCATAGTGATAAGCGCTGAATGTTACACATTTAAGCCCCCTTAACTTGCATATGTTAATTAAGGCATTGTTAGTTTTTTGATTTTTGTTTTGTTTTTGTGTTTTAGGTCAAATACAAGAATTCTATTGAAAGTGGGCTTAAAATAACAATTTGGAGCCATTCTGAGGTTGGGATTGATCGCAGCTGAATTGGGATCGAGCGCACATGCACACGAACGCACAAGGCCTAGGATCGATCGCACTCCTGCGATCAGGCGTGCATAGTGTGGCAGGCGCCTTTTGATAGCTTAAACATGATTTTCAATCTCCTAATTGAACTGGGAGACTAACTGATGCAAGGTTAGAATGTAAATAATCAAGAAAACAGTAAACAAAATGGATAAATATTCCTAAGATTGTGAGACTATCACAAAATCAAAGAAATCTTCTCTAAGCAATAGATGCTATCTAAACCTGAAGGAAAAAGAACCAAGAAACTCAACTCTGAATATTCTTATTAAACAAAACCAATAATAAGAATAAACTGTTTTTCCAATGGGTCTAAACCTGTATTTATAGGCTTAGAGGCTAAAGCATAAAAGAGGTTAACATAAACTAGGATTACACATCCTAGAAGGAAAAGTAATCTAAGATAAACTAGGATTACACATACTAGAAGGAAAAGTAATCTAAAACCGTGTACTAGAAGGAAAAGTAAACTAAAACAATTAAAAGACTAACAAAGAAACCTAATTTAAATAAAAACTAAATAGATAAGATAGGTCATCCTAATCTACATCATCCTCCCAGGTTGAAGAATTGTCCTCAATTTGCATCCTCCTCTGATAAGTCCTCTATAAATGGAACAAGGTGTTTGACATTAAAGACATCAGACGTCTTAATATGGCTTGGTAGCTTCAACCGGTATGCGTTTGGATTGATTTTCGCGATTATCTCTACCGGACCCACTTTACGAGCTGCCAGCTTGTTGTATTCTCCCACAAGAATCTGTCTTTTGTCAAGATAGCCCACACGAAATCTCCTTCCTCAAATTCAACAGCTCGTCTCTTCTTGTCGGCGCTTGCCTTATACTTGGCAGTGGACTCTTGTAATTTCTGGATTGTTAATTTGTGGCCTTCTTGGATTTGGATCATCAGGTCTTCTGCTGTTGTGTTTGTTCTCGTCATGTCTGGGATAGGTGCCAAGTCTAGTGGGGCACGAGGATTACTCCCATAAATGATGGTAAATGGGCTTAAGCCTGTGCTCCGGTTTTGTGGAGCAGTTGTGCAAACTCGGCTTGGAATAATTTTGTATCCCATGACTTAATGTGTTCCCCACCAAACTTGATAGAGCTCCCAATGATCGATTAACGACTTCATTTGTCCATCATTTGTGGGTGGTAGGCACCACTCTGAAATCAAGTTTTGTGCTTGATAACCTCCATAAGCATCGCCAAAAGTGGCTAAGGAATCTTGTGTCGCGGTCTGATACTATCGACAAAGGTAAGCCATGGAGGCGGTATACCTCTCTAAAGTATAATTGTGCCACATTGACCGCATCGGCGTTTTCTTTTGCACGCAATGAAGTGCACCATTTTAGAGAATCTATCAACAACTACAAAAGCGGAATCATTACCTTTTGTGTCCTTGGTAAACCCAACACGAAATCCATGCTCACATTTGTCCATGGTTGTTACGGAATAGGGAGAGGTAAATATAGGCCAGCATTGGTAGCGCTCCTTTTGATACTTGACATACCTGCAACTCTTCACTAGTTTGTCCACTTCTCTCCATACTTGGCCAATAGAACTATTCGGCCACCAGTTGAAGTGTTTTATCTTGCCCCATGTGACCCTCATCATGGCATTCTTTGATAATTTTCAATCGTAGGCTCCTTCGGAATGCACAGTGAGTGCCTTTGAAAAGGAACCCATTATGCAATACAAAGCCTCCTTGTGCTCTTGTGGACACATCTTCTAAAATAGGGCCAAAAAACAGGTCACTAGATAAGGAATCTTTCAATAATTCAAACCCTATTACCTCCGGTTTCATGGTAGTGAGTAATGATGTCTTTCGGCTGAGGGCGTCGGCCACTTTGTTCAATGCCCCTGATTTGTGCTTGATGGTGAAAGAAAATTGCTGCCGAAAGCCCATTTAGCATGTCGACGGATAACTTATCTTGGTATTGAGGTGCTACTTCATGGTGAGTACAAGATGAAGTCATTATAGACAAGGTAGGAGCTCCAATGCTTCGTAGAACTCAATGTCGTAAGTACTATAATTGAGTTGTCTCTTCAACTTCTCCTTGAAATAGGCCATGCGCTCAATTGGCTAAGCACCGCTCCAATGCCTATCTTGGATGCATCGTAATGCAATTCAAACGGTATGTCAAAGTTGGGAAGGACTAATAATGGAGCTGTGGTCAATTTGACCTTTGATCAACTCGAAGGCGTTAGTAGTTGCCTCATTCCAAGAGAATTTTCCTGCCTTCATGCATTCCGTGATTGGTGCCAATATGGTGCTGAAATTGTGAATAAAACGACGATAAAAGGACACCAATCCATGAAAACTACGTACCTCATGTAGTGTAGTAGGGAGAGGCCAATCGCGAACCGTTGTTACTTTAGACTCGTCCATTGCTAATCCATCCTTGGATACCACATATCCCAAAAAAAGTACTAAGTCGGTCATGAAAGAACACTTGGCCAGTGCTGCATAAAATTTCTCTTGTCGTAGCATAAGGAGTATCTCCGTCGTGTTGGATGTGTGTCTGGGTCGAGCTATAAATGAGGATGTCGTCAAAGTGAGCGACCAGCGATTTGCCGATGAATGGGCGAAATATCTGGTTCATTACTCGCATAAAGGTACGGGGCATTAGATAATCCAAAGCGGCATCACCAACCATTCATAAAGTCCCTCACACGTTTTAAATGTCTTCCACTCATCGCTAACCCATCGAATTTGGTGGTAACCACTCTTCAGATCCAGTTTGGTAAATATAGTTGCCCCACTCAATTGATCCAATAAATCATCTAATCGTGGAATGAAAAATCTATATCGTACCGTAATTTTGTTGATGGCGCGGCTGTCCACGCACATCCTCCATGTCCCATCTTTCTTGGGTGTGAGAAATGCTGGAACTGCACATGGGCTCAGGCTCTCCCGAATGTGCCCTTTAGCCCAGTAGTCCCTCCACTTGTCTTCGTAATTCTTCATGGTCTTTGGGACTCATGCGGTAGTGTGGTCGGTTGGGAAGGCTAGACCTGGGTACCAAATCAATTTGGTGTTGAATGTCATGCAGGGGTGGTAGCTCCTCTGGTAGGTCTTTTGGGAATGCATCAGCAAATTCCTCTAGCAAACTCATAGCGCCTCTGATCTTCATTGGGCTACATTCTTTGCCGTAGAGTAGGTATACTTGATCAGCATCGAGCATTTCTCTTATGAACTCTCTTTTGGCTAGAAGTGTTTGGCCCACCTCTTTTGGTGGTCTAGATACGTCTCCTGGGTTAGGTTGGAGAGTAAGCTTCAAATTATCCACCAAGAAGCTGTAGGTGTTCTTCCGTCCATCATGGTGCGCATTTCGGTCATATTGCCATGGTCTCCCCAAGAAGTGGCGTGCATCCATGGCCACCACGTCACACCAAGTGTTATCTTTATATTTGGTACCAATAGAAAAATGTACAAGGCAACGTTTTGAAACTATTACCTCGTTTTCCTTCTTGAGCCACTCCAAGCAATAGGGTGTGGGGTGTTTCTCTGTGTCTAGGGCCAACTTCTGAACTGCTTCTTCTGCTACCACGTTCTCACAACTGCCTCCATCAATGATTAGTTTGCAAACCTTACCTCCAATAGTGCATGTGGAGTGAAAAAGGTTGTGCGTTGTTAAATCATCTCCTTCCGTCTTTTGGTGTAAGACATATCCTCCTCACCATTAAGCTAGGCCCGCTATCTCCGGTAATGAGTTCTTCTTCCACGTCCCCGTAGTCATCAAAGGTTTGTTGCTCTTCTTCATCGCCTTGCTCCTCGAAGGCGTTTCCCGAGTCAATGAGTAGACCCTTTCCATATTTATCTCCCTTGCGGCAATCCGCAATTCTGTGGCCCGGTTCACCACAATTAAAGCATTTAGGCCCATTCATCGTTGCACTCCGGTTAGGTGGGCCGGTTGTAGTTGGAGCCCTGTTTGGGATTGATGATTGGGTGGTGTTTCGAGGTGTGAACGGCCCATTGTAGCGAGTCGTGTTGCCCCCTGTGCCATGCCCAAAGAAGCCTGTGGATCCTCTGGCTGCCGTTTTCTCCAATAGAAGGGCTCTTTGATGAGCCGCAGATACGTTAACGAGATCAAAAAGATTTAATGAATCTTGAATGTTTTGTCACAGCCCCCCGATGTATCGGGATACTAATTGATCATCCGTCTCGGCTAACTCAACCCGTGTCAAGTATTTGTAGAACTCCTCCGTGTACTCATGCACGGTCTTCGAACCTTGGCTTAAATTCTGTAGTCGCTGATACATGGTTCGGGTGTAGTTGTATGGCAAGAAGGCCAGCCACATGTGCTTCAACAGTTTCTCCCATCTGATTGATTTTTGATTTGCCTAGCCGAGTCCTAGATTGCTTCAGTTGCTGCCACCACACTGCAGCTCTTCCCCGAAACTTGGTTGCGACCAAAGAAACTCATCGATCCTCAGGTACCCCTTTGAAATCAAGAACTTCTTCAACTGCCGCTATCCAGTCCAAGAATTCCTCGGGTTGGAGACCCCTGTTGAATTTTGGAATATCGAGTTTGAAACCGGATTCCCACCGATTGGCCTGAGCTTGTACCAGAGGTTGATATCTGGGAACTCCGCGCTCCGCAAAAGGGTTTCCGTATTCATTCTCCACATGTGTGTCTTCCTCCTCCGAGTCGTGCGGTAAGGGTATATGACGACGTCTATCTTGAACATTCTTGATGGACAACTGCCTTGTGAGGACTGCAATTTGTTCCCTCAAGCTGGCAAATTGTGCCTCCGAATGTGCCTAATAGGCTGCCGGTTATTCTTCTCTAACTAGTACTTCGCGATCATTCCCGTCCTCCGAGTGTACAAAGCGGTTACCCCTTCCCCTTGTGACTGGTGCCATGGAAAGAGATTGGGCTCTGATACCAACTGATACAGGGTTAGAACGTAAATAGAAGGGATAAATTTTCCTAAGATTGTAAGACTATCACAAAATCAAAGAAATCTTCTCTAAGCAGTAGATGCTATCTAAGCCTGAAGGAAAAAGAACCAAGAAACTCAACTCTGAGTATTCTTATTAAACAAAACCAATAATAATAATAAACTGTTTTTCCAATGGGTTTAAGCCTGTATTTATAGGCTTAGAGGCTAAAGCATAAAAGAGGTTAACATAAACTAGGATTACACATCCTAGAAGGAAAAGTAATCTAAGATAAACTAGGATTACACATCCTAGAAGAAAAAGTAATCTAAAACCGTGTACTAGAAGGAGAAGTAAACTAAAACAATTAAAAGACTAACAAATAAACCTAATTTAAATAAAAGACTAAATAGATAAGATAGGTCATCCTAATCTACATTACTAACCTATGGGTTTCCTAGGGTTTCTAGGGTTTTTAGGGTTTTCTTAATCCCTATAAATAGGCTTTTAAACATTGTAAATGGGAGGCCATTCCCTAGAGTAAAAATTCAATAAATTGTCTTTGGAGCTTAGAAGATCATGAGCAGCTAAACCCTTTGTTGGATATTGATGTAACCCTCTCCAAGCATAATAGTGATTGTATTTCATTTTTAGTTATTCAATTTATGTATGTTGATTGCGTAACTGTAGGAATTGCAACCATTGATTTCTATTCTTAATATTAATGCAATTGTTCTTCATTTACAAAATCAATATTTGCAAAATTCTCTTATTGTTTTAAAAATTATTTTGCTTGTATTGAATTCAAATCAACCTTATTTTTTGTGATTATAAGATTGATGGTTATGCAATGGGTGTTAATAGACATATGATTAATAGGATTAAGATAAGGCATGCCTAGAAAAGACAAGTCGTACTACACCCTAGTTTAGTGTAATTTAGGTAGACAATCTGTGCCAATTGAAGATGGGTTATGCTATTCCATTAATTATATGAAACTTATTAAAAGATTTTATAATTTATACCTAGGGAAGACGAGTCATGCCGCATCTTAGTAGTTAGGTAGACGATCCAAGCTAACCGAAGATAGATTATCCTTATTCTTTAATATTGTATTTTCTTGTTCTTTTATAACATGCATATCTTGAATTTCTGAAATTTATTACAGTTAACCATTGTTGTGTGGATTGTGGTGAAGTCGGTACCTTAAGGAAGATAAGGTACATGAAAGTTCATGAATATAAGCGCAAGGAACCAGTGCGGAGCACTCAAGGAAGATATTTTTGTATTTTGAAAAAAGCAAAATAAAGACAATGACAAAACAAAAATATAACCAAAAAAAAAATTGCACACAATTAAGAAAAACTAAAATTGCAAAAACACCCAATAAACATTTGCACTAGGACATTAACCAAAGGCGTGTAAGCAAAATCTATCCTAGACATGCAAAGTGCCCACCTACTTTAGGTGAGTCCACTACCACTCCCCCTCAACGGATGAAAGGTATCAATCTTCTCAACCCAAACTTTCTTCATATTTGGGACAAATGTGACTCTTGTCCAAGTCATTTAACTAGGTGATAACACCTCTTAGCATGTTAAATAATTCCTCTTGACTATTGCAAGAACGAAAATAATGTCTTTTTGGACTCATGATTATTCAACTGAAAATAATTAGGACGAATATGCCCAATCTTACCACGGTGATGACATGTAGGAATGACCTAGAGGATACATTACCTTCTTCTTAGCCAATCTCTTTTCTTTGCATAATGGTTTCACAAAAATCAACTTTGAAGAAGAAACAACATTAGTAAAAGAAACATCAGATTTATCAAAGCCCAATCCAGTTCTATCAAACGAATGTTTCTGATTATGCAACAAGTGATTTAGCTTTTCTTTAGAGAACTTTTTTAGATGATTTCTTGATTCAGTTATATCACTCTTTAAGGATTTCACTTTGGTAATTAACATGTGATTTTCAAACATCAAAGTATTATAAATAGTATGTGAATCAGTTAAGGTAATAGAAAGTTGATCATTTAAAGATTAACCTCTTTGAGTTTCTACAAGTGCTATTTATTCAATTTCTTTAGTTTAATGCATTCCACAAATTAATTATTATAAGCATTTTGCATATCACCCTCCTCTTCTGATTCATTATCACAGATATTATGTTCACTATCTAGAGAGTTAGACTCACTAGCCCCCTCATGTTCACTATCATAAGAAACCTCAAAAGCAAAGTAATTAACTACATTTTTAGCATTTTCCTCATTGTCTGACGCATTATTTTGAGTCACATTAAAAGCCTTGCCTTTTGAATTTTGCATATTTCCACAATCAGCTCAAACATGACCAACACCACCACATTCATGACACATATGACCACTAGGTAATTTATCACTAACTTCATTTATAGGATTCACAGAATCTTTTGAATCACTCCTTCTAAAATTCTCATTGTTAGATTTGAAAATTTTTCTAAACTTCCTAGCAAGCATGACTAATTCCTCATCATCCCCAAAGTCCTCATCAAAGAGATCTACAGATTTACCTTTAGCAGCCTTGATCTTAAAAGCACTATTTTTTGAGTATTTGTGCTTAGGTAACATGAACTCAAAGGTTTGAAGTGAACCGACAAGTTCCTCTGCTCTTATTGTCTCTAGATTTTTGCTCTACATTTTCTTTCCAATATTAATTGTAGTTTCTAATGGTGCTAGTTTAGAGTAAAAATAATCAAATGTTTCATCATCTTGCGTCCTAATCTCTTCAAATTGAGAAACCAACATCTGAAGTTTTAAAGTTTTTACAATTTTAGTTCCTTCATGACTAATTTCCTATGTTTCTCATGTTTCCTTGGCTATTACACATCGAGAAATTCTTGAGAGTCATTCGATGGAGATAGATGTGAAGATGGCATTTAACGCTTTGTCATTCGTAGAAGAAGCACTCTTTTCATCCCTTGACAATTTGGCATGTGCCTTATTTGGACAATTCCATCCAGATTCAACAGTATGCCAAACGTCAGTGGATTTGAGATATGCTCTCATACGAAATTTACAAAGTGTATAATTGGATCCGTCAAAGACAGGGGAAAAGAGTTAGGTGCAATTGTATTTGACATTTAATACGGAGTCTAGGATCACACTCAAGAATTAAATCTCAACAAAGTGAACTAGCTCTGATACCAATTGAAAAACCAATATACGACTCCTAACAACACCTAAAATGGGGCATATCAAATCTACTTCCTCCAAGCACCCCATCGATTCCCCAATTTTCAGGCCAATCCCTTTAGTCATACATAGTAAGGGCATATCATGAACCTGCACCCAAAACGGAGATTGCTTGAAGGCCATCTGAGTTGGAGGAGTATTCCCATCAAATTCATTGAGTACAAGTATCTGGCGATAAAAAGACCTAGGCCTCCCTTCCAAAACTCTCCTCATATCATCCACCTCTTCAAACTCAAAGAGCCAAATGTTATCATCCAACTCCTTAAAAATCACTCCCCTCGTTGTACGCCATACTCTGGTTAGCGCAACCTTGAATGCTTCCTTTTTCATCTTCTTTGCCATCTAGATCCGACCTACCAAACACCACCCACCTTGAGCCCGGACCTCTTCAATCTCCCCTTCAGTAATTGTGATACTAGCTTTTTCCCCCTCAGAGAGAGAGATGTTCCAACATAATTCCTCCAATTGCTCTGCCATAATCCACCCCTCACATGCATCAGTCTACCTACCTAACCCTTCTATGCCACCAAAACGGTAGAAGGTTCAAACCTCACCACTAATTGCTTCTCAGAGAGAAACCTAGGGAGGAATAAGAGTCGTTACCAATCAAAGTGGGGTGAATCTTAATACCTCTAATCCCATGTTAAATAATTAATTATTTTAAAATTTTCAATTAATAATAAAAAAAAAATTTAGTCATTTAATCTTGCAAAATGAGTTTCACTTAGATTCATACCATTTATTAAGAAAAATACCATGTGTTCTCCTAGTGTTCTTTGGTCTTAGATGGATATTATTTTCTAAAACGATAAAAAAATAAAAAAATAAAAAGAAAAGAAAAGAAATCGGTCCTTATTTCTCTCACTAAATTTTTAAAAAAATTTCACTTAACCTCCTGAAGTTTTGTGCCTTTTTCAAACACCCCTTCAAAGTTCAAAGTCTCTTACTTTGGTGTATTGAACTTTTGTTTCGTTTCAAATACCCCCTACCATTAAATATTGCAGTTGAATTAAAGGGGAAACTTCACTTATCCCCCATAAATTTTCACGGTTTTTGCAGATACTCCCCAAATGTTCAAAAGCTCTCACTTAGGTGTATCAAACTTTGGTTTTCTCTCACTTTGCCCCTTTCATGTAGAAAATTCTTCACAATTCCAATTTTACCCCTGATTTCATAACTACATTGTTCCCAAAACGACGCATAGTTCTGGGATAAAATTGACATTCTATTAGGATTTTATGTACGAAATAAGCAAAGTGAGAGAAAATCAAACTTTGATACATCTAAGTGAGAGGTTTTGAATATTGGGGGGTATCTGCAAAAGTGGCCAAAGTTCAATGGGAGGTAAGTGAAGTTTTCCCTAAATTAAACAAAAAAAAAATGAAAAATAAATAAGGCTATTTTAGTAATTTCGCACCCATCCGTTAGGATTTAACGGAAAATTCTAACGGAATGGGGTATTTGAAACGAAACAAAAGTTCAATACACCATAGTGAGAGACTTTGAACTTTGTAGAGGTGTTTGAAAAATGCATGGAACTTCAGAGGGGTTAAATGATGAAATTATCCAAAAAAAAAAAAAAAAATCCTAAAAGCCCCATTTATTATCCACATAAACTTAGAACAAGTTTGAAAAATAGAGATTTTAAGTCAAAAAGTGCTCTTTTTTGCAAGAACTTTATTTTTAAACTTTTACTAAGAATGCGTTTTGATCATTTTTTGGCTTTTTGAACCCTTAAAAGGGCTCTCAATTTTTTACCGAACATGTACTCTCTTTTTTTCTTCAAATGAACTTTGTAAGTGTTAAACATACTTTTAAGCCCTTCAAATGCATACTATCTTATTGCTACTGTGGTGAGACAAATCTGGTTGAGGAGGAATTCTATATATGGTGTTCATATGGTTGCACCTTCAGATCTGCTTCGACGTGCAAGGAACCAAGTTGAGGTTGTTTGTCATGCGGCAATTAAGACAAATTCTAATGGCGTGGTTTCCCATTCAGCAGTTGGTTGGTTACCACCTCCAGTTGAGTATGTAAAGGTCAATTAGTAAGCAACAAAACAAAATGGGTGTTGGAATTACTGTCCGTGACCACACAGGTAAGGCCTTAGTAATGTGTGTGCGACAAAGGAGTTTATTAACAATCCTACTATGGCAGAATCAGTTGGGGCATGGATCGCGGTGGATCTTGCAAAACGTATGGGACTTCGAAATGTGATTTTTGAGGGGGATGCGTTAGAAGTAGTTCAAGCGCTGAATAAGGAGGGCAACTGCTGGACAATCTATGGCCCGATTGTGAATGATACCAAAGACGTGTTGGGACAGTGGCAGGGATGGGTAGTTCAACATGTAAGTAGGCTAGCTAATGGTGTTGCACATCAGCTAGCACATTTAGTGTTCATGTATGGGGTGGGTAGGGAGTGGAGAGCAGATTTTCCGGTAATTGTGGAAGAAGCTGTAACTGATGACGTTTAAGTTTGGCTTTCGCCTTCTATGAAAACCAATTCAAAAAAATATAAAAAATAAAAAATAAAAAACACCCAAACATGCCTTTAATATTCTCCGTGCTTCCATACTTGTTTTCCCCAACTTACTAAAAAAAACATCTTAATTAAACCTGGTCTGGGGTACAGCCGTCGGTCGGTCAATTTAAATAAAGCGTACTGGCAGACTTGTTTAATTTATTAAATAAAAAATTACAGTATTGATTGAAAAAATATTATAATTCTCCCAAGTTAGTCTTAAACAGACTTAATTATTGACTTATATATATATACACACAACTATTGACGTGGGAACCCAAAGAATTAATGAGGAAAGAAGCACATTCTAGACGACCCATTTACGTACCTCTTATTCAATTATTTCCTATACTTTTTATTTATATATTTATTTCCTAAATTATACAACCAAATACATCCTTTTAGCTCCACGAGTTTAAAATAAAAGGAAGGGTTTGTTATAGCATTGCAATTTGCAGGTAAGGAGATTTTATTATTTTAGTTTTTTAATTTTAAAAGTTAAATTGCAAGTTTCAAAACCAAACTGTGATACTTTAATTACGTCTTTATCGCAAACCTAGACCATAATATTATACTTTACGCTTATTTTTTATGAACTAATGTGATGTGGCTTACTATTTAAATATATATATATATATATAATAAATGTCAAAAGTAGGTTTCTACCATAAAAGTTAAATATATATAGCATTGCAATGTGGTTTCTACCATAATGAATGTCAAAAGTAGGATAAATTAAAATAATAAAAATACAAACCAATTCATGAAAACAAACCATTCAACTGGTACGTCACTAATACTCCGGGACAGGTAGGTCCTAGTCATCGTTTGGAGCCAAAACCCAATTCCCACTGTCATCACGCACCATCCCTTTGTTCTTCTCCACCCACCATCCCTTTTTTTTTTTTTCTTTTAAAAAAAAAACAAAAACTGGTACTTCAATAATTCTCCGGGACAGGTAGGTCCTGGTCATCGGGTGGAGCCAAAACCCAATTCCCACTGTCATCACGCACCATCCCTTTGTTCTTCTCCACCCACCATCCCCTTTTTTTTTTCTTTTTTTTTTTCAAAAAAAAAAAAAAACTGGTACGTCAATAATACTCCGGGACAGGTAGGTCCTGGTCATCGGGTGGAGCCAAAACCCAATTCCCACTGTCATCACGCACCATCCCTTTGTTCTTCTCCACCCACCATGACCCTGGAATCAAGCACTCATCCTTCAGAAACTCAGAGGATTTGTTGACCAAAGCCAAGCTCCTCTTCACCTTCATCTCAAAGTCCCCCTTCTTCCCGTTCCAGCCAGCCACCACATGCAGCATGGCCTGCAAATTATGCCAGTCACTTGGATTCTTGGAGTCCTTCAAGCTCGGCGACTTCCTTGTATCTATCACCAGCTCAATCCCCGTGTCCACGTACCCCAACCACCGCCCCGGATAGTGTGGTATCACGTCGATGGTGTTCTTCACATGCAGAACCTTCAGATTTGTGTACTTGTTGAACCTCTCATTGAAAGCTTTATTCCCAACTCGCGGGCACCCGAAAACAATAGCTGAAACCGGAATATCGGAAACCCCATTCTCCACCAGATCGAAAGCGCTCAAGACCGATAAGCTTGCGCCAAGGCTGTGCCCTGTTAATGTGACGCTTAAATTCTCGTCTTTGTATTGGTGGGTCAACTCCTTGATCTTGCTTAGAAGCTGTGCTCTTGCGCTTGTTTTTGTGAAGGGTGACGTGGGATCGTCTGAGGTGTAAATGGTAATCCAACCCCTCATGACTTTTGGAATCTTTTCTCTCCTTGACGGTTTAACAGAAGAGAAGCAGAGAAGTTTTTTCGGCGGTTTTTCTGGATCGTTGGGACGAATCAGTGACATGGCAGATGCCCGGTCAGCACCCAACACATCAATCCACTCGTAGCTCCTAGTTGTGCCGCGCCATGCGACGTATATTTCACGGCGTCCGAGAGCGCGGCTGACGTCGTCGGAGGTGACGGCGATGTAGCCAATCCAGTTGGACTCGCGGTCCCAGGACTCGCGGGAGTTGGAGTGGAGAAGAAAGGCTTCGGCGTTGCTGACTTTGGCGGTGGCGTAGAGGAAGGAGACGACTTGGTAGTCGGAGGGGGCGTCGAACATGAGGCTGTGGAAGAAGGAGGCCTTGCCGTAGCGGCTGGAGCCACAGTATTTGGAGTTCTGATCGTTGTTGAAGGCGTCGTAGGTTGCCTGGCAGAGGTCGCCGCAGCGGAGGATGAGTTTGCGGAGGGAGAGGTCGAGGGGGTCTAAAAGGCCTTCCCAGTTATTGCTGCCTAGCAGTTGAGGCCATGTACTTGCTTCAGCTCCGCTCATGGTCGATCGCAGTGGAAGGGAGATCGAGGAAGATTTGCGTGATGTACAAAGGGAGGTGCGTTTTGTTGGATTATATAAGAGAAGCTTCTCTGTCGACCACGATGAAGTCATTAATATTATTATTATTATGATTATTATTATTATTATTAGTTATTTTTCATTTTTTTGGTCATTGTCTGTTATTATTGTCGTTCTATTTGGTAGGTATGGGAAATGCAAGGTACGCAACAGGGTATTTTAAGGATTTGTTTGAGTTTGTAATTTAAAAAAGAGAAATGTTGAGTTTTTTTTTTTTCTTTTTTAAATAATATTCACTTAACATCATAATAATAATACAGGATGAACCACAGCATTTCTTTTTTAAAAAAATAATGTGCAGGAACGCCTTTGATAAAATTGCAGTTTAATTTTTCATAAAGAAAAAACATCTATCATCTTCGGCAAAAATACGTGTGTAGCCAATCAACTTAGAATCTCTTCAATCTCTGGGGTACAACCTACCCAATGCTTTGATAAATATTTTTATCTCAAGCTGGAAATGAGATTTTGTTAAAAGTAGTTGTCTAGGCTATTCTTATGTACACAATGAGTTTATTCAGCTCAAAAGGCTCTTTGCAATGAAATAAATTCCATGATAAAGAAGTTATGGTGGGGACATGGCTAATGATGCAAAAATTCATTGGGTGAACTGGATCAAAATGGGGAAATCAAAATTGAATGGGGGATATGATTTGGATTTCAGGACCTATAGAACTTCAATAAGGCACTAATAGCAAAGCAGGATTGGCGTGTACTTCAGAACCCGGAGTCATTGGCTGCAAAAATTTTAAAGGTATAATATTTCCCTAGTAATATCATTCTTAATGCACAATTGGGAAACTGACTCTCGTATTTGTTAAATATATTGTGGAGAGTGGAAGAAGGAGAGAGAGAAGAGAGAGAGCGGAAGCATATAATGGACTATATTGTATTGAGTCTTATGTTAATAATGAATACAGAAACCTCTATTTATATATTGGTTATGAGTGATATGTAAGTAACCAAGTAGATTAAAGAAAGGTAAACCTAATAGACATAAAATACCTAGGAATTAAATAACCTAACATAATAACATCCCCCCTCAAACTTAAGGTGTAAGCTTGAGTTTGGGAAAAAGAAAGGGAAATTATGATTTTTTTTTTTTTAAGGTGGCTTTGACGGAGGCGGCGGCAGCTGGGCCCAAATTGTTGGGCTTGAACTTGGATGAGAGCCTTATAGGCTAATTGGGTTGGTTACATGTGCCAAGATTTGGCCATAACCCATGGACCATTGAATATGGTTGACCCAAAATAATATGAACCAGGTCTAACCCAGTGGATCGGGTTGACGAAGTTAGACTGGTTTGGATAGCTTGACCCGGTTGGCCTATTCAACTGAACCGGATTGGAGATACGAACCTAATGACCCGGTTTATGAACCGGTTTTGGACCGGGTTGAAAGTGGATCTAAGGGTGGCATGGCCCTTGGAACACCATGGAGGCACATGAGTGACGAACAGATCCTTCTTGAGGTGCATGAGGGCACGTGGAAGCTTGGATGGCTGAGATCTCTTCAAATCTAGACTTAGAGACGTCTGATCTGTCATTGAGAAGGAGTTTGTAGCTCCGATAATGGCAGCGGCAGTGCATGAGACGCATGAAAGAGACAGTTAAGGTGCATGGTGGCGTGTTGGAAGGCTAATGGCGGCGAATCTTCCACAAATATGTAGATCTGTGCCTTGCAAGCAAGAATCTGGGATAAATTTTCCCATATGCAGCTGCGTTGAAAGCATGGAAGAGATTTTGAGCGAAAAACCACTTGGGGGTGCGTAGAGGATTGGAAAGGGGAGGTCGCCAGAAGAAGCACTGGAAAACGTTAAAGATGTTTGTCTAATACCATGTTAAATATATTGTTGAATATATCGTGGAAAGCAAAAGAAGGAGAGAGAGCAGAAGTATATAACGGACTACATTGTATTGAGTCTTATGTTAATAATGAATACAGATGCTTCTATTTATAGAGAGGTTATGAGTAATAAGCAAGTAACTTAGTAGACTAAGAAAAATTAAACCTAGTAGATATTGAATACCTAGGAAGTAAATAACCTATCATAATATTTTTAACAGTATTTATGGAGGAGCATATAGTATGCCAAAGATTTATTGAAGGAGGGACTTACTTGGAGAGTCGGGAATGGTGAGGAAATAAATTTCTTTTACAACAAATGGACCCCATAGAAGGTCATGTGTACACCTTATACTCCTAGAAGGGGACTTTGAAGATGTAGTATGGCCAATCTTATTGACAAGGACACTCAGTGGTGGAATTCTACCTTGCTTGCGGTGACCTTTGAGGAGGATACTGTCAAAAATTAGTTAGATTTTCTTATGGAGATCAAGGCACCACTTCGAAGGATCTCATTCAAGTACCAATTGGGCCGGTTACGAGAGCACGAGCAAAGAAGTTCAAAGATGTACTCAATGGACTCATTCAAGAGTTATGGGCTCAAGCAAATTCATGGAGGCCCATTGAGCATAATCCACGTAGGCAACAAAGAATCGTCAGCTTGATTCAAGTTCTAGAAGGATAATTCCATAACTGATTTCTTTTCTTGGTGGAGAAGTTTTCTTGGAGAAGAAGCTAATTCCATAGGTGATTTCTTTTCTTGGAGGAGAAGTTTTCTTGGAGGAGAAGCTAATTCCATAAGTGATTTCTTTTCTTGGAGGAGAAGTTAATTTCAGACAAAATCTACCTTAATTTTAGGATTCTTTTATTTGGGCTTTTATTATTTTCCTTTAATAAGTTGTATTCTATTTTAACCATGCATTATAAATAGCATGGACTCATTGTAATGAGACACAACATTGATCATTGATAAAATTGGTGAGGTTTATTCTCTTTGGTTCTTTGAAGAACTACTTGAACTTATCGGGATTTCCCGTGGCGTTCATCTCGACTTATCAAACGGAAACTCCATCACCGCTTTGTGGCGTCTTCCTTATACCGAGGTTCTTGTTTGTCATAAACAACGGTCGAGGTCATCCTTCGAATCTGTCCATAGAACGATCTTGGGTTCCTTCGTTGTTGGGTCTCGTTATTCTTGACGAGGTTCACATCATTTGGTATCGTAGCTCAGTTTCTATTTCAGGTTTGCCTATCCTTTAACATCTTTCATTCCTTTGTTTTTTTTTTTGTCAGCCTACATTATTTATCTCTTCTAGCAATTTTCTTTACCCTACCGCTCAATCTTTGTTTGTTCTTGTTGTAGTCACTTCTTCTAGTTATGTCGAAATCTTATTTTATTATTCTCAGAAAAAAAAAAAAAAAAAAAAAAAAAAGAGATAGACTCAGAGAAGAAGGAAGAAAAAAAAAAAAACTATTCTGTTCTTCCAAATTCTATATTCCTTCTAATTCTAATCTGAAAAAAAAAAAAATTCCATATTCTGCTTTCAAAATATGAAATTCCTTCATTAGTGCTTGGTGAATTGTTGCTCAAACTATTGTGCTTCCAAAATTTAAAACTACCACTCCTTCTAATTCCAAGCTGAAAATTCCATATTCCTTATGTTCAAATCTGAAATTCCTTGATTAGTTCTTGGTGAATTGTTGCTGGAAATTTTGAGTTGTTTGTGTAGTTTCAAAAGAACTAAAAGAGAATTATCGAGTGAAAAGAGGCAAGAGTGGTGAGAACATCGGAGGGTAAGAGCCATATTATTTTGAGTAAAACACGAGTGGAGAGTGACCAAATTCTTGAGTGTAAACACGTAAGGGAGTGATTTGTGAGGTCCTTTATTTTATTTATTATTATTATTTTTTTTCTTCTAACCTTTGTTTTGCAGCAATCATGACTCAAGATAGTGGTAAGAGCATTGCCAAAAATGATACAAAATTGACTGATCAAAAGTGTTTATGGAGGCCATGATGAGTGAGATGAGGTGTGATGAAGATAGAGATGGAGCAGTTCATGAACGGATAGATCGATGGAGAATAGACGTGAGGAGCAACCACAAACGGTCGTAATTTATGAGAAGGGAAGAGTTCCACCAAGGAGGAGGATGAAGAGCGATATGGATCTGGTTTTGATGAAGAAGAAGATCGAGTCCATTGTTAACAATAGGAGACCCAGAGGGAGATTTGGAGAAGCTAGAATCATGAAGATAACAACTTGGGTGGTATTAAGATGAAGATTCATTCCTTTCAAGGTAGATCGATCCCGAGGCATATCTTGAGTGGGAGAAGAAGATGGAGTTCGTGTTTGATTGCCACAACTACTCGAGACAAAGAAGGTAAAATTAGCCGTGATTGAATTTTCTGAATATGCTATTACTTGGTGGGATCAGCTTGTGACAAACAGGAGGCGGAATAGAGAACGACCAATAGACACATGGGAGGAGATGAAAGTAGTGATGAGAAAGCGGTTCGTTCCAAGTTACTACTACCGAGAGTTGTACAAAAAGCTACAAGGTCTTAGACAAGGAGTCGGGCGTAGAGGATTACTACAAGGAGATGGAGATTGCTATGATCCGCGCTAATGTAGAGGAGGATCGAGGCCACAATGGCTAGATTTTTACTTGGCTTAAACCGGAGATCCATGATAAGGTAGAGATGCAGCATTATGTGGAATTGGAAGATATGGTGCATATGGCTATCAAAGTGGAACAACAACTTAAGAGAGGGAGTGGGACACGTGCAGGCCATAACTCTAGTTCTACCTCTTGGAAATCGAGTCATGCCAAGCCACTAGACAAGTCACAATTGCCAAAACCCGAACCCAAGTCCATGACCACCAGCCACGTTCCTCAAGGTAAAATCAAGCCTCTACCTCTAGGAATCGTGACATTAAATGTTTTAGATGTCAAGGCAGGGCCACATAGCAAGTCAATGTCCAAACAAGCAAGTCATGGTGTTGAAGCCAATGGTGAAATTGTGACCGATTGTGAAGATTCCGACACCGATGACATGCCGCCATTGGAGGATGTTTTGAGGAGGAGTATTTAGCCCCTAATGCATTGACATTGGTGGCAAGGAGAGCATTGAGCTTGCAAGCAAAAGGAGTTGATGAAGTACTGGGAGAACATCTTTCACACTAGGTGCTACGTTAAAGACAAGGTATGTAGTATGATTATTGATGGTGGTAGTTGTACTAATGTTGCAAGCACAATTATGGTTGAGAAATTGGGATTGCCCATGGTAAAGCACCCTAGACCGCATAAGTTGCAATGGTTAAATGATAGTGGTGAGATAAGGGTGAACAAGCAAGTGTTAGTTGCATTTGAATCGGTAAATACGAAGATGAAGTGTTGTGTGATATAGTAATGCAAGCGGGACACTTATTGCTAGAGGCGTCCATGGCAGTTTGATAGGCATGTGAAGTATGATGGCTTTACGAACAAGTACTCTTTTGTACTCAATCAAAGATCAATCACTCTTGTACCATTAACACCGCAACAAGTATACGAGGATCAAGTGAGATTACAAAAGGAGAGTGATCAAAAGAAAGAGAGCGAACAAAAGAAAAAGAGTGAAAATCAGAGAGAGGCCGAAAAAAATGAGAGAGAAAAAGAAAATCAAAGTTCGCCCTTGAGAGAAAATCGAGAGAAAACAAAAGAATTTCTATGCAAAAGTGAGTGAGACTGCGAGCAATGTTTTCAAATCAGCCGATGATTGTACTTTTGTACAAAGAGGCACTTTTAAACACTAACAACTTGACCATGCTTTGCCTAGTTCTATTGCTTCTTTGCATGAGTACGAGGATGTCTTCCCGAGGAAACACCACATGGGTTACCTCCAATCCGAGGGATTGAACATCAAATTGATTTTGTGCCCTGCAACCATTCCAAACCGACCAGCTTATAGGAGCAACCCCGAGGAGACAAAGGAGCTTCAACAGTAAGTGAATTATTGGAAAAGGGCACGTGAGGGAGAGCATGAGCCCATGTGCGGTTCCGGTCTTACTTGTACCTAAGAAGGATGGGACGTGGAGAATGTGCGTTGATTGCCGAGCCATCAACAACATAACGGTAAAGTATCGTCATCCTATCCCACGCTTAGATGACATGTTAGATGAGCTGCATGGTTCTTGCATATTTTCTAAGATTGATTTAAAAGTGGTTATCATCAAATTAGGATAAAAGAAGGAGATGAATGGAAAACCGCTTTAAAACAAAATATGGTTTATATGAATGGTTAGTTATGCCTTTTGGTTTGACTAATGCTCCGAGCACCTTTATGAGACTTATGAACCATGTTTTGCGTGCATTTATAGGCAGATTTGTTGTTGTCTATTTTGATGATATACTCATTTATAGCAAAAACCTAGACGATCATGTAGTACATGTAAAATCTGTTTTAGATGTGCTAAGGAAAGAAAGGTTGTTTGCTAATTTAAAGAAGTGCACTTTTTACACCGATAAGCTTGTATTTTTGGGATTTGTTGTTAGTGCACAAGGTATACAGGTTGATGAAGAGAAGGTACGTGCAATCCAAGATTGGCCGAGCCCCACAAGTGTAGGTAATGTTCGTAGTTTTCATGGACTTGCTAGTTTCTACCGGCGTGTTCGTGAAGGACTTTAGGAGCTTAGCCGCACCTCTTACCGAAGTGATCAAGAAGAACGTTGGATTTCGGTTGGGAGAAGAACAAGAGAAGGCATTTCAATTAATCAAAGAGAAGCTGACTAACGCACCTTTGTTGTCTTTACCAAACTTTTCTAAAACATTTGAAATTGAATGTGATGCTTGGTGTTGGTATAGGCGCCGTTCTTATGCAAGAGGGACGACCAATTGCTTACTTCAGTGAGAAACTCAGCGGGGCAGCCTTAAACTACCCAACTTATGACAAGGAGTTGTACGCATTGGTTCGGGCTTTAGAGACGTGGCAGCACTACCTATGGCCTAAGGAGTTCGTGATTCACACCGATCATGAGTCCTTGAAACACTTGAAGGGCCAACACAAGCTAAACAAAAGGCATGCGCGATGGGTGGAGTTCATAGAGACGCTTCACGTCATTGGTACAAAGCAAGGTAAGGAGAATGTGGTCGATGCACTTTCTCGTAGGTATGCCTTACTCTCCACACTTGATGCAAAATTGCTTGGTTTTGAATACATTAAAGAATTATATGTCAAGACCACAATTTTGTGAGGAATATCGAGCTGAGAAAATCACCTCTGTAAGTTCTTTAGGCTTGATGGATTTCTATTTCGAGAAAATAAGCTATGCGTGCCTAAGCTTTCTATGAGGGAGTTATTAGTGCAGGAATCACATGGTGGGGATTAATGGGACATTTTGGAGTTGCAAAGACTTTAGCTATTTTACAAGACCACTTCTATTGGCCTCATGAAACGAGATGTCGAACGGATTTGTGGTAGATGTGTCACCAGGCAAGCTAAATCCAAAGTGCAGCCCAACGGTTTGTATACTCCTTTACCAATTCCTAGTGAGCCTTGGATTGATATTTCAATGGATTTTGTGTTAGGATTGCCTAGGACTAAACGTGGAAGAGATTCCATTTTGTTGTCGTGGATAGATTTTCTAAAATGGCACATTTTATTCCATGTCACAAAACGGATGACGCTTCACATGTTGCTGATTTGTTCTTTAGAGAAATTGTGAGATTGCATGGCATGCCTAGGACAATTGTTTCGGATAGAGATGCTAAGTTCTTAAGCTATTTTGGAAGACTTTGTGGCGTAAGCTAGGTACTAAACTATTGTTTTCTACTACTTGTCATCCACAAACCGATGGTCAAACCAAGTAGTAAATAGGACTTTGTCTACTCTATTGAGGGCAATCATTAGAAAGAACATCAAAACATGGGAGGAATGTTTACCACATGTTGAGTTTGCATATAATAGAGCTATTCATTCTGCTACCAAATTTTCGCCATTTGAAATTGTATATGGGTTTAACTTTAACTCCATTGGATTTATCTCCTTTACCTTTGAGAGCATGTTAATTTAGATGGCAAAAAGAAAGCTGACTTTGTGAAGCAGATTCATGAGAAAGCACGACTCAACATTGAACGAAGAACGGACCAATATGCCACGCAAGCCAACAAGGGACGTCGCCAGCTGGTTTTTGAACCCGGAGATTGGGTTTGGCTGCATATGAGAAAAGAAAGATTCCCGGCGAAAAGATGTTCCAAATTGCTCCCAAGAGGAGATGGTCCTTTCCAAGTCCTCGAGCGTATCAATGACAACGCTTACAAGCTAGATTTACCTGGTGAGTACAATGTAAGTGCCACTTTTAATGTTACTGATTTGAGTCCTTTTGATGTAGGTGGTGATTTGAGGGCAAATCCTTCTCAAGAGGAGGGGAATGATGGAGATCAAGGCACCACTTCGAAGGATCTCATTCAAGTACCAATTGGGCGATTAGAGCACGAGCAAAGAAGTTCAAAGATGTACTCAATGGACTCATTCAAGAGTTATGGGCTCAAGCAAATTCATGGAGGCCCATTGAGCATAATCCACGAGGCAACAAAGAATCGCCGCCTTGATTCAAGTTCTAGAAGGATAATTCCATAACTGATTTCTTTTCTTGGTGGAGAAGTTTTCTTGGAGAAGAAGCTAATTCCATAGGTGATTTCTTTTCTTGGAGGAGAAGTTTTCTTGGAGGAGAAGCTAATTCCATAAGTGATTTCTTTTCTTGGAGGAGAAGTTAATTTGAGACAAAATCTACCTTAATTTTAGGATTCTTTTATTTGGGCTTTTATTATTTTCCTTTAATAAGTTGTATTCCTATTTTAACCATGCATTATAAATAGCATGGACTCATTGTAATGAGACACAACATTGATCATTGATAAAATTGGTGAGGTTTATTCTCTTTGGTTCTTTGAAGAACTACTTGAACTTATCGGGATTTCCGTATGCTCATCTCGACTTATCAAACGGAAACTCCATCACCGTTTGTGGCGTCTTCCTTATACCGAGGTTCTTGTTTGTCATAAACAACGGGTCGAGGTCATCCCTTCGAATCTGTCCATAGAACGATCTTGGGTTCCCTTTCGTTGTTGGGTCTCGTTATTCTTGACGAGGTTCACATCATTTGGTATCAGAGCTCAGTTTCTATTTCAGGTTTGCCTATCCTTTAACATCTTTCATTCCTTCGTTTTTTTTTTTTTTTTTTTTTTTTGCCGCCCACATTATTTATCTCTTCTTAGCCGAATTTTCTTTACCCTACCGTTCAATCTTTGTTTGTTCTTGTTGTAGTCACTTCTTCTAGTTATGTCGAAATCTTATTTTATTATTCTCAAAAGCTAGTCGCTGATCCAAAAAAAAAAAAAAAAAAAAAAAAAAAAAAAAACGAAAAGAGAGATAGACTCGTAGAAGAAGAAGAAAAAAAAAAAAACTATTCTGTTCTTCCAAATTCCCATATATTCCTTCTAATTCTAATCTGATAAAGGGGAATGTTCTTATATGTCTCACTTCACAAATACATGGAAGAGCATTTGGCAAATGAGGGTCCCAAATGTTGTAAAATAGTTCATGTGGAGGGTGTGTCTCAATGCATTACAGACAAAACTAATTTGTTTAAGGAGAAAATTATGCCTAACTCTCTATGCCGTATATGTGGGAAGGTAGAGGAAACAATAGAGCATGTTCTATTGAACTGCCCTACAACTAGAGATGCGTGGAGTGTATGTTGTCGAAAGCTTCAAAAATGCAGTGAGATGTATGATGAGTTTATACTCTTCGTAGATATTATGCACAAAATATTGGATAAGGATGAATTGGAGGCAATGATGATGATCGCTCAGAACTTGTGGCTAAGAAAAAAGGGGTTTGCTAGGGGTTCTCTTCGTAGTGTTCTCCTGGCGTTCTCCCAGTCTTACATAGAACATGATTTAAGAAAAAATAAAATTGTAATACCGTTTTTTTGCTAACAGATTAATTTTTATGAGTTAATAGTTTGGTTCTAATGCTTTAAAATTTGTTTTTGGATTCAAAACTAAAATCTATGGGTGGAAGGTGGTTAACCCTTTAGGGATGATATCACCCAAAATGGATTTGATCATCCTAAATTTGATACTAGTGCCTCACAAATTTGATACTAATGCCTCAAATTTGGTGCTAATGCCTAAAAAACCAGTGGTGGAGGCCACTATAATTTTATTTTTTCTTAAATCATGTATATAAGACTGGGAGAACACTAGGAGAACCTACGAGGAGAACCCCTAACATTTTCCAAGAAAAAATTATGTGGTCTATGGGAGGCTTTTCGACCGTCCTAATTAACCAACATGTTCGGAAGGACCTCGAGTCCATTCAACAATATACAAATGCACAAGCCATCTAGCATAAGATGAAAGATGAAGAAAGTTGAAACTGTGGTTTGCCATTGTTGGATGGTTCCTTATGAGGGAATTGTTAAGATCAATTAAGATGTTGCGGTAGACATACATAATAAAAATATGAGCAAGGAGTGATTGTACATGATTCTATGGGAGAGGTATTGACTACCTTGCAATCTCCAAAATGTAATATTATTGACCCAATTGTAGATGAATTTGTTGCTACTTTATAGGCAATTATTTTTGCTAAAGAGATGGGGTGGAATAAGGTTAGGATAGAAAGGGGCAAAATTGATGTCGCTATGGCAAAAAAAAGGTCTTTTATGTTCAATGAGAAGCGAACGAAGCAATTCATAATTAAGCTTGCAAAGAACGCATTCACAATTATTAAAGAAATGATTCATAAAAAATAAAAAATAAAAACTCCTTGATATGCTTTTGATATTGTAATGATTGAAAGTACTCCCCTACATGTGATTTAAAAACACATGTAAATGGATTTGTTGGTGCAAGTTGGAATGAAGTCAAATCCCAACATGGCTAGCTAGGAGGGAGCGTGGAAGTTGCCAAAATTGCATCCACCAATGTGGAAGAGTTTGTCTGTGACCATATTAAATTATTAATTAAGTAATGCACCTAACCTATCCATCTGTTAACTGTTAGATTGATTTAAAACTCGCTCTCCTTGAGCTCTCCTAAGAAAACCCTATTTTCTTCCTTCTCTTCTCTTCTTACCATCACTATTAGCTTATGATCTGCTTAGTTCTTCTACAAAACTTGTCTTCTTCCTTGCTCCTGCCTGAAAATACTTCTTACTATTTTTCATGTTCAGCTTCAAATACCCCCCCCTCTTTTCGAGTTTTTTCCCCTACTGTTTGGTCTCTACTGTTCACATGGCCTTTCTTTCCTTTTCTCTTTTCCCTACTAGCTTCTAAGCAGTGATCTTGAGCTTCATCAAACACTACCTCCTCTCTGCTTCTACTCACTCTTAAAGGTTAACTACTTTCTTGTCTGCTAAGCATCCTTCTCTTTGCTGGCTATCTTTCTCTCCTTTTCTAGGCTCATTTTCTTCTGATAATGGAATTTAAATCTTCTGATATGAATTCCCTCATTGCTCAAACAGCAACTCTTACTTGGGAGGACCCCTCCTCCCAACTGGAATCCATTCCCCAAGAGTTGGGTAGTGATCGTACCAAATTAAGTACTCACAAGAGAACGAATCATGATTCGTATAGTGTTTGCGCAAGTACGAGATCGTATCCACAAAGATAAGCGTTTTGTTCGATAACTAATATTATATCTAGACTAACCCTATTTTAACCTAGTTCCGAGTTTTTGACAATTAATTGAACATAAAGTGCACAAAAATGTAAACTATTCTAAAAAAACTTGAACGAATAAAGAAAAGAAACTAAGGTTAAAGATTCAACCTCACCCAATATTAAAATGCTTGCTTAAATGTAAAACTCACACTTCCATTTATCGAGTTAATCCTTAATCATACTCTATTGCCTTTGTGACACCAGTCAAACCGATTTGTTGTGTTTACCATTAAGGAACCACAACGGATATTAATCCTCAATAGAATAATCTACTGTATCCATGGATCACAGTGGATATTTAATTGAGTTTCAATCATTCGTTGTGCACCCAGCTTCCACAACAAGGGTTGGACTTTTGATGCATCACAAACCGCAATCACTCACAACTTATGTCACTTAAATTGAAAATGAAATGAATACGATAAGTAAATAACGGAATGTAATGCGTTTTAACATAAAAGCGTAAAATAAATGCTAAGGGTGAGGCTTCATCTTCAACCTTAGTTGAAGATTTAGCTACCCATAAGAGTAAATGAAAATAAAGTAAAGGTAAACATTAAAGACTGAAAAGAATACAAAGTTTGAGGCTTTAAGGGGCAAGGGCAGACCTAAACAGAGGGTTTCTGCTCTCAGGCTGCGCTCCAAAAAACGTAAGTCTCAAATTTTTACACAATGCATGTATTTATAGAAAACTAAGGTGTTGCCAGGTCAGAGGATGTGCTCAATCGCAGGCGGTTCACTCAAGCGCAGTAATGCATACTGTCAATCGTGGAGGCTACACTTGAGCACAAATAACTGCTTCAAAAACTTCCACTGCGCAAGGGGAAAGCAATGGAACATAGGGCTGGCTAGGGCAACCGCGTGAGACACGAGCTGACATGGCTTGCGTTCGATCGTAGGCTTTGCGATCGACCGCAATGCGCTCAATCGCTCCTTGTGCGCTAGAGCATAGTGGCCGGGAGCATGCTTCTCTTCTTTTGCCCTTTTTCACCCTTTCTGCCGAGGTTTGACCGTAAGGACCTGCAACATCAACAAGACACTAAAACAACACAAATGTTAGATATTAACAACGCTAAGAGATTAACAAATATAAGTTAAGGGGTCAAATATATAATATTTGGCATTGATCAGGCAGCTTTGAGCTGCCTCCTTGTTGGCAAAGAAGTTATATCTTGAAAACCCAAAATAACTAGGCAATGAATGCATCCCTGACTAAAGCCTGGTTCTTTGCCTCACCATTCTCCTTTGCTGCGCTTGGGCCGAACTTGTTTCTGTTTAAGTTTACAAAGAAAGAACATGCTTCAAGAATCCTAAAAAATGTGTGGAATGTTAATGGTTTTCTCTTATCTATTCAAGTCTAGTCCCCCTCTGCAACCTTAGGAGACCTATCTCTTTCGGTTGTCCCTTTATGGATTCAAATATTGGTCTCCCTCTACAAAACATGACCTTTAAAAATGCCATAGCTATAGGGAAGGCTTGGGTCTTCTATTAATGGTGGAGGACAACAGTGGTTTGGAAGTCACCTTTTGATGTTTTCTGAGAATTCAAGTCAGTATTGATATATTCAAGCTTTTGAATGCTGGTTTCTATCTTGCAAGGGAGGATGGCTCTTCTACTTGGGTCAGCCCGAAGTATAAGAGGCTGCATATCTACTGCACTGATTGTGGCTTGATTGGTCATTCCCAAGCATCATGCTTAGCCCTTAAAGAAGATAGAACTCCCTCCAGGTATATCATCTCTCTCAAGGTTAATGTGTTTTCAAATTTGATCCCATCTATTTCAAGCCCAAGACAACCTACAAACACAGCTTCTCCATCATCCTCTTTAAGAAAAAACATCATTCAGCCTTTCATGGGAAGCTCACAACCCCATGCAAACCAGAAAAATATCCTCACAAGTTCCCAAAATCCCTTGACAACCCAAAAATCAGCTGCTGTAGAAATACCACATGCTCAAGACACCCCTAGTCACTTCTTAACCCCTACTGCAAGACCAGTAACCCCAATTGAGTGCACCTTAAAAGCACTCTCTCTCTTCTAGAAACCTATTCAATTATTCTCGTCCCACTCAACTAGTTTGACAAACCAAACTACCCCCTTGACACCTAACTTGGTGGACCCCTCCCAACTCACAACTTCCCTCAGCTATGACTCAAAGCCCTCCTTTTTTGAAAATACCAATATAACAGCTACATTCACCTCAAAAACCCCATGCTCCCGCCAAAACCTGTATGCTCAACAAACAAACCAGAAAATCCCCCAAAACTACAAAGCACCCTACCTCAACTTCACAAGATAAGCCTATACAGTAGCGCCCCAGGTTTTTAATAGTCTTATTTTGAAAATATTTATTTGATAACATTATTCAATGATTTTTTTTTAGGAGTTTATAATATTATGGATGGTGGTAATTAGAGAATGGTAATTGGTGAAATAATGTGATAGTAAATGGTAAATGGTAAATGTAATAATATTGGTAAGTGAAATAGTAATGGTAGGTAGAATAAGTTAAAATGGTAGGTGTAATAGTATTGGTAGGTGAAATAGTAAAATTAGGGTAGAATCGTAAATGAATGGTAGAATAGTATCTGAATTTTTCCTATAAATAGGGCTTTTCCCTTCATAATTTCATCACTCATCTCCTTTCTCTTATTCATATACTTTATTCTTCTACTTTCTACTCGGTCTTTCTTCTTTTGGAAGTGCTTACACGAAAAAGAGAGAGAAAGGGCGAGACAAAGCGTTGCAAGAAAAGAAGAACAGGAGGGAGAATAGGCTTAAGAAATTAGTTCAAATAAAATAGTGGGTGATAGTCATATTGGAGCAGCTAGATTATTTTGAAAACTTAAGCCTTGATCTAAAAGTAAGTACATTCACTACCCCTTCTAAAGTTATCATGTCATGGAATTTATATATATTTGTAAATATTTATTTGTCATTATTTATATATTATGAAATTATGTGGCATGCATGAAAATTTTGAGAAAATGAATTTTTGTGAAAAAGATGATTATAAAATGATAATAAAACCATCATATATGTTGCCATTGGATGCATCAAAAGAAGTACAATGAAAAGTACAAGAAATGTTATGAATGAGATGTACAAAGAAAAGTATAAAAAATGTTATGAATGTGTATGAAATGAAAGCACATGTATAGAGGAGTATTTTGGCCCCAAGAAAGAAAGAATGAGAGTTTGGTACCGATGCTTAGATGGAGGCGAAACCACTGAAGGAGGCTATGCAAGAAGGTGGTATTCCATCAACATGACCGTTGAGTCTACCAAGAGTTAATTGACGGTCGGGTATGGTTGAGGCCACAATTTAGTACCATGGTCATAAGGACCCGCAACCCTCGTGCACAGGGGTAATAGTGTACATGGGCTTTAAAATGAGAAAATGACAAGATAATTGCATCAATGATTTTCAATGATGATTTATGATGATGCAATATGATGATGATTTACAATGATGATAATATGATGATACTTTTACAATATTATTATTACGTAATAGTATGTATATGCTCTGAGAGATGCAACCGATACATACATATATTATTATGGTTGTTGTATATTTATTTGAAAAGTTTTCAAAATTGAGAACAATGAGTAAAACTATTTATGGTGATGGATTTTACTTGTTGGGCTCCCTTTGGGCTCATTCAGTTTTATTTCTTGTTTTCAGGTAGAGAGCTTGCTGGAATAGGAGGCCGGAATGGGGGTGGGAATAATTATTAAATTTTTATAGTCTTTTCAAGTTAGTTATTGTAATAATATGATATTCCGTAGTTGAAGTTTATGTTTTCTAATTTCGCTTGTAATAAAATATATTGATAAATGTTTTATACATTTATTGTACTATTTAAAAATCAAGTACTCTGATACATCTTATGGATCTTTGCAAAAAAATTTATTTTAAAAGATGAAAGGTGACAAACGTAACCTTAATGGGCTGGGGGTGTTACATATACACACCATCCAAAACCAAATCATCATCACCCCTCAACAGGTATCCATAAAAAGATTGAATACAACTGGTTTAGCCTCAGCCCCTAAAAAAGGTCTTGGGATAACTTTTGAGATTGAGGACCCTCCAAACACACCCCCAGTTTACAACCCTGGTTATTTTGAAAAGGCATGAGCTAGAGCAATCTTTAAAGCTACCAGAAAAGGAAAGAACAAGATGGTTTCAGTTGTGATAACTCCTATGGACTCTGCAAGCAAGGGGGCTTTGTTAAGCCTCTCCAGCAACAATGAAGATCCTAGCTTGGAACTGCAAGGGGCTTGCTAGGCTTGCTGTAGTTCGTACCCTGAGGAGATTGATCAAGGATCAGTCTCCTGACGACTTCATCTCTAAAACCAAAATCTCCCCTCCCCAAGTCTCTGCTACTCTGAACAGGCTTGACTTCTTCCTCTTGACTCAAGTTGCTGCTTCTAGTTCTGGTGGTGGCCTTGTGTTTATGGCCCTCCCAACATAAGAGATAGAAGGGCTTTTTGGGATTCATTTGCCTCTATTGGAGACTGCGTTGAAGCCTCCTAGTTATGCATATGAGACTTTAACTCTGTTGTGGACCAATTAGAAAAATCTGATGGCAGACCAGTAGATAGTTCCTCTCACTACCCTTTCAAAGGTTTCATAGATCATTTTGGCATGATTGATGTAGGGTTTGTTGGAAACCCTTTTACTTGGAGTAACAACAAATAGGGATTAGAGAACATTAAGGAAAGACTGGATTGCCTGGCCTCTCCTGCTTGGGTCCATCTTCATCCAGATTTCTCCTTAATCCACCTCCCTGCTCACAATTCTGATCACAACCCCATCTCCTTTACCATCAATACCACCTCCTGTTTTCCACCTAGGCCTTTTAGATTTGAGGAATTCTGGTCCAAAGATCCTTCTTGTGAGCTTGTTATTGAAGCAGCTTAGCAAATCTACTTTCTAGACTATCCTGCACTGTCTCTCAAAAAAACTGACTAACACCAAATCAGCTCTTCTTAAATGGAACTTCTTGCACTTTGGTAACATCCACAAAAGGATAAAAGAGACCCTTACCATCTTAGACTCAGTTCAGCAATCCCCTGCTACTCCTTTGGCTCATGAGCAGGAGCTTAGTCTAAAGATGGACTTGGAAAATCTTTTGATTAAAGAAGAGTCTCTCTGGTGTTCCAAATCCAAAGAAACCTGGTTAACATGCAAGGACCTCAACACTAAGTACTTCCATACCTCCACTCTTATAAAAAGAAGGTCAAATGCTATAAACTTCCTAAAATTGGATTCAAAAGACTAGGTTTCCTCTAGAAGAAATTGGTGAAAACTTCATTGCTCATTTCACCAACCTCTTCACCTCCTCAAACCCCCTCATTGAGAATGAGATGCTAGACCTTTTCTCCGCCATCATTATAGATGAAGAGAATGCTTCTTTATGTACCCCCCAGCTGAAGAGGAAATTTCAAAAGCTCTTGCTAGCCTAGGCACCACCAAAGCTCTTGATCCAGATGGCTTTACAGCTCTTTTCTACAAAAAATACTGGCATGTGGTTAGAAAAGATTTCTTGGTTAGCATTGAGCAATTTTTCAAGAACCACAATCTGCAGAGAAATCATAACCATTCCTTTTTAGCTTTGGTCCCCAAAATGAGTGGCTCTCATACTGCTCACCAATTCAAACCCATAAGCCTGTGCAACATCATTTACAAGATCATCTCAAAAATCTTGGCCAACAGATTAAAGAGTTTCCTCCCAAAGATCATATCTTTTTTGCAGTCAGCTTTTGTTCCTAAGATGAATATTCAAGACAATATCATCTTGGCTCATGAACTTCTACATACCTTCAAATCAAAAAGGGGGGAAAGGGGGTTATATGTTCATGAAGATGGACATGGGAAAGGCCTTTGATAGAATGGAGTGGAGCTTTCTAATTGCCATTTTAGAAAAGCTTGGTTTCAATCCTCTTTGGCTATCTTGGATCAGGATTTGTATCTCCTCCACTTCTTTCTCTATCCTTTTGAATGGAAGTCCTTTTGGTTTTTTCTCCCCTGGTAGAGGGTTGAGACAAGGAGATCCTCTTTCTCGTTTCCTCTTTATATGTTCAAAGAGGAGAAAAATGGCTACTTAAAAGGACTCAGGATAGCTAGAAACTACCCTCCAATTCTGATGTAGATTAGGATGACTTATCTTATCTATTTAGTCTTTTATTTCAATTAGGTTTCTTCGTTAGTCTTTTAATTGTTTTAGTTTACTTTTCTTTCTAGTACACGGTTTTAGATTACTTTTCCTTCTAGGATGTGTAATCCTAGTTTATGTTAACTTCTTTTATGCTTTAGCCTCTAAGCCTATAAATATGGGCTTAGACCCATTGGAAAACAGTTTATTATTATTATTGGTTTTGTTTAATAAGAATACTGAGTTGAGTTTCTTGGTTCTTTTTCCTTCAGCTTTAGATAGCATCTGCTTAGAGAAGATTTCTTTGATTTTGTGATAGTCTCACAATCTTAGGAATATTTATCCCTTCACATCGTTTTCTTGATTATTTATGTTCTAACCTCGCATCGCTTGGTATCAAAGCCCAATCTCTTTCCATGGCACCAGTCACAAGGGAAGGGTAACCGCTGCACACTCAGAGGATGGGAATGATCAAGAACCGTTAGAGAAGAATCATCGACAGCCTATCGGCACATTCGGAGGCACAATTTGCTAGCTTGAGGAACAAATTGCAGTCCTCACAAGGCTTGTCCATCAAGAATGTTCAAGATGACGTATATACCCTCACCGCACGACTGGAGGAGGAAGACGACGTGTGGAGAATGAATACGAAACCCTTTTTGGAGCGCGCGGAGTGCAGACATCAACCTCGGTACAAGCTCAGCCAATCGGTGGGAATCGTTTCAAACTCGATATTCCAGAATTCAACGGGTCTCCAACCCGAGGAATTTTGGACCGGATAGCGCGGTTGAAGAAGTTCTTGATTTCAAAGGGGTACCTGAGGATCGACGAGTTTCTTTGGTCGCAACCAAGTTCCGGGGAAGAGCTGCAGCGTGGTGGCAGCAACTGAAGCAATCTAGGACTCGGCTAGGCAAATCAAAAATCAACAGATGGGAGAAACTGTTGAAGCACATGCGGCCGGCCTTCTTGCCATACAACTACACCAACCATGTATCGCGCCATGAATTTAAGCCAAGGTTCGAAGACCGTGGATGAGTACACGGAGGAGTTCTACAAATACTTGACACGGGTTGAGTTAGCCGAGACGGATGATCAATTAGTATCCCGATACATCGGAGGGCTGCGACAAAACATTCAAGATTCACTAAATCTTTTTGATCCCGTTAACGTATCTGCTCATCAAAGAGCCCTTCTATTGGAGAAAACGGCACCAGAGGATCCACAGTTTTTGGGCGTGGCACGGGGCAACACGACGCCATAACGGGCCGCTCACACCTCAAACACCACCCAATCATCAATCCCAAACAGGGCTCCAACTACAACCGCCCACCTAACCGGAGTGCAACGCGAATGGGCCTAAATGCTTTAAGTGTGGTGAACCGGTCAATTGCGGATTGCCGCAAAGGAGATAAATATGGAAAGGGTCTACTCATTGACTCGAACGCCTTCAATGAGCAAGGCGATGAAGAAGAGCAACAAACCTTTGATGACTACGGGACGTGGAAGAAGAACTCATTACGGAGATAGCGGGCCTAGCTTAATGGTGAGGAGGATATGTCTTACACCCGAAAGGCGGAAGGAGATGACGAGCGGCACAACCTTTTCACTCCACATGCACTATTGGAGGTAAGGTTTGCAAACTAATCATTGATGGAGTTGTGAACGTGGTAGCGTAAGAAGCGCTTGAAGCTGGCCCTAGACACGAGAAACACCCCACACCCTATCGCTTGGAGTGGCTCAAGAAGGAAACAGGTAATAGTTTCAAACGTTGCCTTGTACATTTTTCTATTGGTACCAAATATAAAGATAACACTTGGTGTGACGTGGTGGCCATGGATGCTCGCCACCCACATCGGGGAGACCATGGCAATATGACCAAATGCGCACACGATGGGCGGAAGAACACCTCTTCTTAGTGGATAATGTGAAGCTTACTCTCCTACCTAACCGAGACGAACTAAACCCCAAAAGAGGTGGGCCAAACACTTCTAGCCAAAAGAGAGTTCAAGAGAAATGCTCGATGTCGATCAAGTATACCTACTCTCGGCAAAGAATGTAGCCCAATGAAGATCATACGAGGCGTTATGGGTTTCCTAGAAGAATTTGCTTGATGTATTCCCAAAAGACCTACCAGAGAGCTACCACCGCATGACATTCAACACCAAATTGATTTGGTACCCGGTTCAGCCTTCCCAACCGACCACACTATCGCATGAGTCCCAAAGAGTATGAAGAATTACGAAGACAAGTGGAGGGACTACGCTAAAGGGCACATTCGGGAGAGCTGAGCCCATGTGCAGTTCCAGATTGCTCACACCCAAGAAAGATGGGACATGGAGGATGTGCGTGGACAGCCGCGCCATCAACAAAATTACACGATATAGATTTCCATTCCGCGATTAGATGATTTATTGGATCAATTGAGTGGGCAACTATATTTACCAAACTGGATTTGAAGAGTGGTTACCACCAAATCCGAGTGCGGTTAGCGATGAGTGGAAGACAGCGTTTAAAACGTGTGAGGGACTTTATGAATGGTTGGTGATGCCGTTTGGATTATCCAATGCTCCTAGTACCTTTATGCGAGTAATGAACCAGATATTCCGCCCATTCATTGGCAAATCAGTGGTCGTCTACTTTGACGACATCCTCATTTATAGCTCCAACCCAGAGACACACATCCAACACATACGGGAGGTACTCCTTGTGCTACGACAAGAGAAATTTTATGCAGACCGCCAAGTGTTCTTTCATGACCGACTCAAGATTTTTTTCTTGGATATGTGGTATCCAAGGATGGATTAGCAGTGGACGAGTCTAAAGTAGCAGCGGTTCGTGATTGGCCTCTCCCTACTACACTACATGAGGTACGTAGTTTTCATGGATTGGTGTCCTTTTATCGTCGTTTTATTCACAATTTCAGCACCATATTGGCACCAATCACGGAATGCATGAAGGCGGAAAATTCTCATGGAATGAGGAAGCTACTAACGCTTCGAGTTTATCAAGGTCAAATTGATCACAGCCCATTATTAGTCCTTCCCAACTTTGACATACCGTTCAAATTGCATTGATGCATCCAAGATAGGCATTGAGCTGCTTAGCCAATTGAGCGCACAAAGGGCCTATTTTGTGAGAAGTTGAAGAGCGCACAACTCAATTATAGTACTTACGACATTGAGTTCTACGATTAGTGCGTCGCTAAAGCATTGGAGCTCCTACCTTGTCTATAATGACTTCATCTTGTACTCGACCATGAAGTACCAAGCACCTCAACAACAAGATAAGTTATCCGCCGACATGCTAAATGGGCCGCCAGGCAGCAATTTTCTTTCACCATCAAGCACAAATGGGGCATTGAACAAAGTGGCGGCGCCTCACCGAAAGACATCATTACTCACTACCATGAAATCGGAGGTAATAGGGTTTGAATTATTGAAAGATTCCTTATCTAGTGACCCGCTTTTTGGCCCTATTTTAGAAGATGTGTCCACAAGAGCACAAGGAGGCTTTGTATTGCATAATGGGTTCCTTTTCAAAGGCACTCATGCATTCTGAAGGAGCCTACGATTGAAAATTATCAAAGAACGCCATGACGAGGGTCACATGGGGCGAGATAAAACACTTCAACTGGTGGCCGAACAGTTCTATTGGCCAAGTATGCGGAGAGAAGTGGACAAACTAGTGAAGAGTTGCAGGGTATGTCAAGTATCAAAAGGAGCGGCTACCAATGCTGGCCTATATTTACCTCTCCCTATTCCAGAACAACCATGGACAAATGTGAGCATGGATTTCGTGTTGGGTTTACCAAGGACACAAAAAGGTAATGATTCCGTCTTTGTAGTTGTTGATAGATTCTCTAAAATGGTGCACTTTATTGCGTGCAAGAAAACCGCCGATGCGGTCAATGTGGCACAGTTATACTTTAGAGAGGTATACCGCCTCCATGGCTTACCTTTGTCGATAGTATCAGACCGCGACACAAGATTCCTTAGCCACTTTTGGCGATGCTTATGGAGGTTATCAAGCACAAAACTTGATTTCAGAGTGTATACCACCCACAAGCAGATGGACAAGCGAAGTCGTTAATCGATCATTGGGAGCTCTATCAAGTTTGGTGGGGAACACATTAAGTCATGGGATACAAAATTATTCCAAGCCGTTAACAACCGTTCCACAAACCGGAGCAGTGCTTAAGCCCATTTACCATCATTTATGGGAGTAATCCTCGTGCCCCACTAGACTTGGCACCTATCCCAGACATGACGAGAACAAACACAACAGCAGAAGACCTGATGATCCAAATCCGGGAAGGCCACAAATTAACAATCCAGAAATTACAAGAGTCCGCCAAGTATAAGGCAAGCGCCCGACAAGAAGAGACGAGCTATTGAATTTGAGGAAGGAGATTTTGTGGGCTATCTTAAAAGACAGATTCTGGGAGAATACAACAATGTCGGGCTCGTAAAAGTGGGTCCGTAGAGATAATCGAAAATCAATCCAAACGCATACCGGTTGAAGCTACCAAGCCATATTAAGACGTCGATGTCTTTAATGTCAAACACCTTGTTCCATTATAGAGGACTTATCAGAGGAAGATGCAAATTGAGGACTAATTCTCTCAACTGGGGAGGATGATGTAGATTAGGATGACCTATCTTATCTATTTAGTCTTTTATTTCAATTAGGTTTCTTTGTTAGTCTTTTAATTGTTTTAGTTTACTTTTCCTTCTAGTACACGGTTTTAGATTACTTTTCCTTCTAGGATGTGTAATCCTAGTTTATCTTAGATTACTTTTCCTTCTAGGATGTGTAATCCTAGTTTATGTTAACTTCTTTTATGCTTTAGCCTCTAAGCCTATAAATACAGGCTTAGACCCATTGGAAAAACAGTTTATTATTATTATTATTGAGTTTGTTTAATAAGAATACTCATAGTTGAGTTTCTTGGTTATTTTCCTTCAAGCTTTAGATAGCATATTTTGCTTAGAGAAGATTTCTTTGATTTTGTGATAGTCTCACAATCTTAGGAATATTTATCCCTTTTGTTTACTGTTTTCTTGATTATTTATGTTCTAACCCTGCATCAAATTCACCATCTCCTTTTTGCAGATGACTTGCTCATCTTTAGGGAAGCTTCTGTCTCAGTAGCAGCAACCATCAAGACTTGCTTGGATAAATACAGTAGATGGTCTAGCCAATCAATCAATGCCTCCAAATCCTCCATCTGTTTCAACAGAAACACTAACCCTACTACTGCAGATCTCATTTCCAATGCCATATCCCTCTAATACCAACACCTCTATCTATCTAGGTCTCCCAATTTTGATGGGAAATTCTAAGAACTTGCTTTTCAAGGAATTATAGATAAAGTTCTCAGTAGGATTGAAGGCTAAAGAGCCAAAACTCTTTCTCAAGCTGGCAGATTGGTCTTGATCAAATCAGTAGCAGCAGCTCTCCTCTCTTATGCTATAAGCTCCTTTTTGCTTCCTTTGAGTATCTACAATGAGCCAGAGAGAATTTTCAAAATCTTTTGGTGGGGTTTCCCATCCAAAAAGACAAGAAACCTCTCTTTGAAGGCTTGGATTCCCTTTGCATTCCCAAGCTGTTAGGAGGGCTAGGATTGAGGAAAATGAGAAAAGTGAATTTGGCCCTAGTTTCAAAGCTAGGTTGGAAGTTGCTCACACGTATCTCAAGTCTTCCTCCTTTCTCCCCCCCCCCTTCTTCTTCTTCCTCATGGTTATGGAAAGGCATCCTGAAATCTTTTCATTTCATATCTAAAGGTGCCCAATAAGAGCCAAATATTGCATATTTGGTCCCCTTAATTTACATTAGTTAATCCTTTAGCTGTGTCGTTATTTAACACTTTGCATTAGATTTATGTTTGTGCTTTGTAGATTGCTGAAGAGAAACTACATTTTAAAAGAGGGAAATTACAAATTCTTGGAATAAAGCATAATTTGAGAAGACCTAGAAGATATGGTTAAGTTTGACCAAATCAAATAAAGGATAAAATCGGAATTTCCCTAAATGAAGATAATTTCGGATTGGATTCAAATTCAGATTCTACACATGTTTAGTGCTTTGACCATAACTTTCTGCTCAAATATCGGATTGAGGTGATTCAAACGGCAGTGGAAAGCTAGTTCAAAATTATACAATTTATTGTGAAATAAAATTTTCCTAATTCAGACTTTTACTATGCCAAAATCATCCCAAAATATGAGAACGCAAATTTGAGCGAATCTTATCCGGATTTTAGACTTCTAATTAGACTGGGAGATTGACCTCCGAATTATCTGGGTTTACTAGGACTTCTCTAAGCCTATAAATAGACCTCTTTATATTCAAGAAAGATATACAAGCCTGGAGACAAAAATTCACAGCTTCTCTTTAGTTTAGTTTTTCTATAGTTTAGGATTTATTTTGTATGTCGGGCTAACCCCCAACTAAAGTTGGGGATGAAGCCTCACCATTGAAGAGCACCATTGTTGTTATGTAAGTTTTTATTAATCTAATTTTATAGAGTTTATTGTTTCAATTGTTTTACTCCTAATTAATTATGTGGAGTGATTCTTGGATATCTCTTGTGATTCAAGGATACATGTGATGATTTGAGATAATTTTATATGATTAATTGCTTGGTTTTTAACTCATAAAAATTGGATATCCCTTGTGATTTGTTCTAGGATACATCTATCTTATCCTTTAGTCTTTTGGATTTAAATTAGGTTTCTTTGATCAATGAATGTCTTTTAATTTTTTGACTTTTTCCTTTGAAGCTTAGTAAACATATCTAAGATTTTAATTTGAGAACTTTAGGATTGATATTAATCCTAGTTTATCTTAGATTACTTTTCCTTAGTAACTTTAATTTTGTTTTATTTTATTTATTTTTATGTTTTGTCTTTTAAGCCTATAAAACAGGTTTAGACCCTTTGGAAAAATAGTTTATTATTATTATTGGTTTTGTTTTAATAAGAATACTTTGAGTTGAGTTTCTTGATTCTTTTTTTTCAGCTTAGATAGCATCTTTGCTTAGAAGATTTCTTTGATTTGTGATAGTCTCACAATCTTAGGAATATTTATCCCTTTTGTTTAGTTTTCTTGATTATTTACGTTCTAACCCTACATCGGTTGGTATTCTCTTTCCATGGCACAAGGAAGGGTAACCGCTTTTACACTTGGAAGGCGTGAATAATCGCGAAGAACCAGTTAGAGAATCAATCCGGCAACCTATCAATCGGAGGCACAATTTGTGAGCTTGAGGAACAAATGCAGCCCTCACAAAACTATTGTCCATGGGAGTGGTCAAGACAAGCGTCGGCATATACCCTCACCGCACGACTCGGAGGAGGAAGGCGCATATGTGGAGGATGAAGCGGAAATCCTTTTGCGGGCCTTAGAGTGCATAGGCATCAACCCCTTGTACAAGCTCGGCCAATCGGTGGAAATGCGGTTTCAAACTCGATATACCAGAATTTCAAGGTTGTTTTCAACCTAAAGAGTTCCTTGTGACGAAAAAATAGAAAAATCAACAAAAAGAAGGTGCAAAATTAGAGTCAATCGGTTATGGAGAAGGAAGATAGATTTATTGAGGAAGATTGCTTGGTAAATTGGGCCTCTCCACCAATCTATGACACCTATCCCGACGAAGAGTCAAAAACTTTCAATCAAATTTGTGATAAGATCTATGGAGAGGAAACAACTTTTCTATCAAAGAGTGAAGGGGTCTTTGTGAATTCCTTGGGAATTCTCATGGCTTATAGGAAGGGTGAAACACAAGAAAAGCACGACAAGCCCACATGGCAAAGTGGTGTGTGGGGATTTCACAACAACCATCAAGATACTCCACTAATGAAGATCACTATGATTATTATCTTGTAAAGTTGAGAAGAGCGATTGGAATGAGTTGAGGACATCAAAGACCGCCTAATTAGGACGAATTCTCTCCAAATGGGAGGATGATGTAGATTAGGATAACCTATCTTATCTTTTAGTCTTTTATTTAAATTAGGTTTCTTTATTAGTCTTTTAATTGTTTTAGCTTACTTTTCCTTCTAGTGCGGTTTTAGATTACTTTTCCTTTTAGGATGTGTAATCCTAGTTTATCTTAGATTACTTTTCCTTCTAGGATGTGTAATCCTAGTTTATATTAACCTCTTTTATGTTTTAGCCTCTAAGCCTATAAATACAGGTTTAGACCCTTTGGAAAAATAGTTTATTATTATTATTGGTTTTGTTTAATAAGAATACTCAGAGTTGAGTTTCTTGATTCTTTTTCCTTCAGGCTTAGATAGCATCTACTGCTTAGAGAAGATTTCTTTGATTTTGTGATAGTCTCACAATATTAGGAATATTTATCCCTTTTGTTTACTGTTTTCTTGATTATTTACGTTCTAACCCTGCATCAATATCCCTTATGATTTGTTCTACGGATACATCTAGTGTTTCAATTAAATTTGGATTCCTTTTGTGATTTGATTAATGAATGGATACATGGGATGATTTTGATTAATTCTTTGAAGCATAGTAAAACATGTCTAAGATTTTAATTGTGAGAACTTCAGATTGATATTAATGAGCATAGAGTATGTCGTTATGAAGCGGTGAGTGTGAATTCTCAAACCTTAGTAACTTTATCTTTTGTTCTTTCTTTTATTTAAATTATGTTTAGTCTTTTAAAATTTCAAAACACAATTCAAAACCATTTTGGAACTATATTAAGATTTAATTAGTTTATATTTAAATTTGCTTTCAAGAATACAATTCCTTGTGGGTTCGATGTCGCACTTGCACACCATTATATTGCACACAACTCATACACTTGCGAGTACATTTAATTTGTACATCAAATTTTGGCGCCGTTGCTGGAGAATTATTCAATTTTTTAAAACAATTTATGTCTGAATTGATTTTATCTTTCTACTATAATTAGGATTTTATTTTTTTGCAATTTATTTTTATTTTTATCCTTTTAAAAAAAAAAAACATAATTTAAATAATAATAATAAAGGAAAAAAAAAGAAAAAAAACAGAGATGAATAATATGTATGAGGAAAACAAGTGTATAGATCTACGGGTTGAGTTCAAAGACATACATGATACAATCAACCAACTCGTAGCAGCCAGATCTACCTCGACCTATTTTTCTCACACATACACTTCACATAAACCATGTTCATATTGCTCCAATCCTTATCATAGTGATAATAATTTTCAATCTTGGGGACAATTTTCTAATTTTTCATATGAGCAAATGAACACTAGTTTCTCCAATTCGGGATGTGATTCAAATTCTAATTTTTATAACCCAGATTGGAGCAACAAATCTAATTTCTCATGGTCAGCTCAGACTACAGGAAATTATGCTCCTCAATTTCAGGAATTGTACTATTTAGACAATCCACAGTTCGATCATCAAGCTCAGCCATCTGCTTATCAAGCACCACAGTCTGCACCTCAGTCTTCATTGGAAGAAATGATGAAAGTATTCACGCAGTCAACTAACAAGTTCGTGTAGGCAACTAACAAAAACGTACAAGAGTTGAAGAATACCCCCATGGCCAACAGTAGAGACATTCACAAGCTGAAAAGCTTCAAAGTCATCTAGTTACTGAATTGGTCATCTAGTTACTGAATTGAATACAATAGAGGAAGAAAAGCTTCAAAGTCAATTGATGATTGAAAGGCACTACATGAGTGATGAGAATGATTCCGAAAATTCTTATCATGAGCATGCCCAAGTCACCACCACACTTGATGAGGATCAAGTCGTGGATAACGAAGAGGAGCAAGTTGAGCACAATGAGCGAATTGAGTACCATGAGAAAAGTGAGCCCCCAACAGATCCTAATATGCCCAGTGACATGGAAGTGAGTACTGAAGCTCCTGCATCATTGCCCCTCTTAAGACACATTAAGAACCCAAAGCTTCATCTCTATTATGTCTTCAAGAACCATCTTATGTCAAGATACTCAAGGATCTTTGCACACAAGCGCAAAAATCTAGGAACCACTTTCCTAAGAAGATCCTTCGAAGTAAGCAATTCTATATAAGATGGCAAATAGTGGAAGGGATTGGTTTGACATCAGTATGATAGGGGGAAGCGTTGTAAAGTTTTCTTCTCCAGTTTATTTTCTACACTTTACTCCACAAATTCTTTCTTTCCGTTTTCATTACATGATTTTTTTTTAGTTTTATTTTTTGTCTTCTAACAGCAATTAATCTTTTGATGTTTTGTTTATATATATATATATATATATATATATATATATTGCTGTTAGTTTTGTTGACAGGTGTTTTGGTGTTTAAGTTTGGGGGACTCTTTGGACTTTTTCACACCTTGACGTTTCCGTACTTTCGGTAATATATTTCTATACTACACATTAAAGGCAATATGTAATTCAAGTTTGGGGGTATGGAAAAACACTTTGTCTATTTATATTTGTTTATTTTTATTTGTTCTTTTTGTTCTAAAAAATGGAAAAAATTAAAAACATTGTGCTATGTTTTTGTCAAGTTTGAGTTAAACTGTAACTGTGATTTGCATTTCTTTGGCTTGCTTAAAGGGTTAAACATATTATTATGTCAGTAGGTGTCTGAGTCTTTTCACTCATTTTTTGATAATTGAGATTTCACTTGTTTTAAGCTATATTTTTATGAGCACATTAGCATGTTTTCTGTGAGGTATGATGTTTGAACTTAAGTTTGTTCTTTTTTAGATTTGTTGGATGACCTATTGATGAATAACCATGGCTTGCAAGATAAAAAAATTAAAGAAATTATAAAAAAAATTAAAATTTTTTTTAAAAAAAAGATCATTTTGAGTTTTTCACTAAGTAATCGGACCTTTTGTCTCATTAAACATTGAGTGTTCGCGTCAAAAGGTGTGAAGGTTAAAGTTGATTGATGGTATGACTAGCTTGGCTTCGTAGCCTTTTTGACTTTAGTTAATAAGCTCTTAGGGATGTTTTACATCTAGTGCCCTAAAGCCAACTGGCTTGGGAGTCATTGGCTTAACACTCGGTACCAGGGTCAATTAAAAAGCTTAAGGAAGCTAAGCATTGCACAGCCTACAAAAAAGAAAAAATATATATATATATTTATCTTGCCTTGGTTGTTTCATCTATTTGGGATTCTTACAAATTTTGTGAAACTTGTTTTGAGTTTAAACTGAAGCTTCATGATTATATGCTATTTTCACTTTGCACTTTTCAGAACTTATGATGTCTTGACTATTCATTTATGAGTTATTTGATTTTGGATGCCCCATTGATGGTGATGATGGTGTTTGTCCTTTTAAGTTTGCTTATGAACAAGATGTCAAGAACCATGGTCTATGTGAAACTCTTTCTTGTTAACAACATAGTGCTGCAATGTTTGTGGGTATCATTCCTATTAAACCCTCACGAGACTTTACTCGTCTACTAAGGATGCCTAGGGGTTTAAAAGGCTTATTGCATATGCTAAATGCAATCGTCTCTCCCACGAAAGAGGACTTATGTTATTGCTTTCATTTTATTTTTAGTTTTGTTTTGCTAAGGGACTAGCAAAATGTAAGTTTGGAGGTGTTTGATAAGAGCCAAATATTGCATATTTGGACCCTTTAATTTACATTAGTTAATTTTTTAACTGTGTCATTATCTAACGCTTTGTGTTTTAGTGTTTTGTAGGTTGTTGAAGAGAAATTGCATCTTAAAAGGAGAAAATTGCAAAGTCTTGGAATAAAGCATACTTTGAGAAGACCTAGAAGATGTGGTTAAGTTTGACCAAGTCAAAGGAAGGATAAAATCGAAATTTCCCTAAATGGAGATAAATTCGGATTATATTCAAATTTAGATTATGCACATGTTTCAATGTTTTGATCATAACTTTCTGCTCAAATATTAGATTGAGGTGATTCAAACAGTAGTGGAAAGCTAGTTCAAAATGCTACATTTATTGTGAAATAGGATTTTCCTAATTCGGACGTTTACTGTGCCAAAATCATTCCGCAATATGAGAACACAAATTTGAGCGAATCTTATCCGGATTTCAGACTTCTATTTTGACTAGGAGACTGACCTCCGAATTATCTAAGTTTACTAGGGCTTCTAGGACTTCTCTAAGCCTATAAATAGACCTCTTTGCATTCAAGAAAAGATATACAAGCCAGGAGGCAAAAATTCACAGCTTCTCTTTAGTTTAGTTTTTCTATAGTTTAGTATTTATTTTTATGTTGGGCTAACTTCCAAACTAAGGTTGGGGATGAAGCCTCACCATTGAAGAACAACAGTACTTTCATGTAAGTTTTTATTGTCCGATTTAATGGTTTAATATTTTAATTGTTTTACTTCTTTTCAATGTGTGGAATGATTCTTGGATATCTTGTTGTGATTCAAGGATACACTTGATGATTTAGGATAATTGCACTTAATTGATTGCTTGGTTTTATATGCCTAAAAATTGGATATCCCTTGCGATTTGTTCTTCGGATACATTTGGTGTTTTAATTAAATTTGGATTCCTTTTGTGATTTGACTCAATGAATGGATACATGGAATGGTTTTGATTAATTCTTTGAAGCGTAGTAAAACATATCTAAGATTTTAATTGTGAGAACTTCGTATTGATATTAATGAGCATAGAGTATGTTGTTATGAAGCGGTGAGTGTGAATTCCCAAACCTTAGTGACTTTATCTTTTTCCTTCTTTTATTTAAATTATGTTTAGTCTTTTAAAATTTCAAAACACAATTCAAAACCATTTTGGAATTAGATTAGGATTTAATTAGTTTATATTTAAATTTGCTTTCAAGAATGCAATTCCTGTGGGTTCGACCTCGCACTTGCACACCATTATATTGCACACGACTCGTGCACTTGCGAATACATTTAATTTGTACATCAAATTTTTCAAAATTTGTTGTACAAATTTATTATACTCACAAGTGCGAATCGTTTGGAATATAATGGTTTTATATCTTGAATTCGAACATGTATTCTTGAAAAGTCAATTATATCTAAGCTAATTTAATCCTAATCTATTCAAAATAGTTTTAAATAAGTTTTTGAAAACTAAAAGACTAAACATAAAATTAAATAAAAAATAAAGATAAAGTTACTAGATTTGAAATTCACACTGCTATAAAAATTAATCAATATCAAATCTGATAATCATCTTCAAATTTAATTGAAACCAGGCAATCGTGAGAGACAAATTACAAGATATCCAATATGAGTTAAAACCAAGCAATTAATCATATGAAATTATCTCAAATCATCACATGTATGAATCACAAGACATCAAGAATCACTTCACATAATTAATTAGGGAGTAAAACAATTGAAACAATAAACTCTATAAAATCATATTAAAAAAACACATACTTGACCAATGGTGCTCTTCAGCGGTGAGCTCATCTACATACAAATAAATCATAAACTAGGAAAACTAAATTAAAGAATCACCTCAATCCGATATTTGAGCAGAAAATTATGGTCAAAACACTAAAACGTGTGCAAAATCTGAATTTGAATCCAATCCGAAATTATCTTCATTTAGGAAAATTTGGATTTTATCCTTTTTTTGATTTGGTCAAACTTAACAACATCTTTTAGGTTTTCTCAAATTATGCTTTATTCCAAGAATTTGTAATTTCCCCCTTTTAAGATGCAGTTTCTCTTTAACAACCTACAAAACACTAAAACACAAATATAACACAAAGCGTAGATAACGACACAGCTAAAGGATTAATTAATATAAATTAAGAGGTACAAATATGTAATATTTGGCTCTTATCAAACACCCCTAAACTTACATTTTGCTAGTCCCTTAACAAAACAAAACAAAAAATAAAATGAAAGCAATAACATAAATCCTCTTTCGTTGGAGAGACAATTGCATTTAGCATATGCAACAAACATTTTAAACCCCTAGGCATCCCTAGAGGATAAGTGAAGTCTCGTGAGGGTTTAATAGAAATGATACCCACAAACATTGTAGCACTATGTTGTTAACAAGAAAGAAATTTCACATAAACCATGGTTCTTATTTTTTTTTTTTTTAACAGGGAATAAAATAAAATAAATTGTAGAAAAATAAAATCCTAATTATAACTACTAGAAAGATAAAATCAATTCAGACATAAATTGTTTTCAAAAATTGAACAATTCCCCAGCAATGACGCCAAAATTTGATATACAAACTAAATGTACTCGCAAGTGTACAAGTCGTGTACAATATAATGGTGTACAAGTGCAAGGTCGAATCCACAGGGAATTGTATTCTTGAAAGCAAATTTAAATATAAACTAAACATAATCTAGTTCCAAAATGGTTTTGAAATTCTAAAAGACTAAACATAATTTAAATAAAAGAAAGCAAAAGATAAAGTCACTAAGGTTTGGGAATTCACACTCACCGCTTCATAACAATATACTCTATGCTCATTAATATCAATCTGAAGTTCTCACAATTAAAATCCTAGATATGTTTTACTACGCTTCAAAGAATTAATCAAAACCATCCCATGTATCCATTCTCATTGATTCAAATTACAAAAGGAATCCAAATTTATTTGAAACACCAAATGTATCCGAAGAACAAATCACATGGGATATCCAATTTTTAGGCATATAAAACCAAGCAATTAATTATGTGCAATTATCCTAAATCATCAAGTGTATCCTTGAATCACAACAAGATATCCAAGAATCATTCCACATATTGAAAAGAAGTAAAATAATTAAAATATTAAATCATAAAATCGGACAATAAAAACTTACATGAAAGTACTATTGTTCTTCAATGGTGAGGCTTTATCCCCAACCTTAGTTGGGGGTTAGCTCAACATAAAAATAAATCCTAAACTACAGAAAAACTAAACTAAAGAGAAGCTATGAATTTTGTCTCATGGCTTGTATATCTTTTCTTGAATGCAAAGAGGTTTATTTATAGGCTTAGAGAAGTCCTAGAAGCCCTAGTAAACCTAGATAATTCGGAGGTCAGTCTCCTAGTCAAAATAGAAATCTAAAATCTAGATAAGATTCGCTCAAATTTGCGTTCTCATATTACGGAACGATTTTGGCATAGTAAACATCCGAATTAGGAAAATCCTACTTCACAATAAATTGTATCATTTTGAACTAGCTTTCCACTACCGTTTGAGTCACCTCAATCCGATATTTGAGAAGAAAGTTATGGTCAAAACACTGAAATATGTGCAGAATCTGAATTTGAATCCAATCTGAATTTATCTTCATTTAGAGAAATTTCGATTTTATCCTTCCTTTGACTTGGTCAAACTTGACCATATCTTCTAGGTATTCTCAAAGTATACTTTATTCCAAAACTTTGCAATTTTCTCCTTTAAGATGCAATTTCTCTTTAGCAACCTACAAAATACTAAAACACAAATTTAACACAAAGCGTTAGATAACGACACAGGTAAAATATTTAAATTAAGGGGTCTAAATATGCAATATTTTGCTCTTATTAGTGCCTGTTACAAAATCCATAGCTCTCTCCCTATTTGGAGCTCTAATTGGATTCCCACTATCATTTCATTCACTCCCACTCCATCTACCCTTCTAACTCAACCTTACCCCAATTTAAACATTTCTAATTTGCTCCTCTTAAATCAATCTCAGTTAGCTCCTTCCTGGAATAAGCCATTGCTGCAATACCTTTTTGATACCACAATAGTAGGAGAGATCTTAAAGATAAAAATTTCCACTTCTGCAGAAGAAAACTTCCTTTGAACCCCTGTAGCAAATGGTCAGTTTTCAACCAAATCTGCCTTCAAGCTAATAAGTAGTCAGAGAACAAACCAAACCAATTCCCCTTTATCCCCTTCCAACTGGAAGCATCTCTGGAAATTATAACTCAACGACAGGCTTAAGTTATTCCTTTGGAAAATTGCATGGGACATAATCCCTTCCAGGTGTAGGTTGAATCAGGTCTTCCATATCCCCCAAGATAATTAGTTTGTCCCCTGTGCAATGGAGAAGATGATTCTCTTTCTCACCTCTTTTTCAGACGCTTTTTTGCTAGGATTACTTGGAGTTACTCCCCTTGGCCTCTTGATTCACTGAAATGGGCTTCTCTAAGCTTATCAGATTGGATCAAAGGCATTTTGAACCCTCACTATTTTTTTGGTGTTTCTTTTGCAGATTCTCACTCCTTTCAGATTTTTGCTACTGTGATGTGTGATATGCTTTGGCTCTCCAGAAATCAAGTAGTGCATAAATGAGTTATTCTTGAGGTCCTAAAGCTGGCTGAAAACATACGAAGGGTTTCCTCAGAACACTTAGTAGCATGGAATCAAAAGCTCCACCCCAAGACAGCAAATTGGACCAAGCCTCCCCAAGATTGGACCAAAGTGTCATTCCATGCTATCATCAGAAACTCCTTCTCCACTTAAGCAGCTGTGTGCAGGGACCACAAGGGACAAATCAGTCAGATTCTTATACAAGTTAAGCCCCCCTTACAGTCAGGAGTATGGAGAAGCCCTTGTTGCCAAACTAACAGCTGAGTTAGCTTCCTTTTTGCAATTAGAAAAATTCATCTTGGAAGGGGAATGGGGAATCCAACACTGTCATTACAGCCCTGATTAGCTCAGTGTGTAGTTTAGATACTCCATTAGATCTTAATATTAAGGACACTTTACTTAAATTTTTTAGACTCCTCTCATTGGGAGGCTAGAAAAATTTCCATAAATGAATTTTTCTGCACCCATTATGTGGTATATAGGGCCGTGGCAAGGGTTTCCCCGGGCTACATTCCCTCCTTATTATCCCCACCCACCCCCCCAGTTCAATCCCAATATGTAGTGGAAAAGATCCACCCCCATTACTCCTCATTAGTGAGATTTTTTGATGTTTTGGCTGGCAGCTTGTTTGTTGCTGCTGTTTAGCTTTAGTTTGTGGCTTGTTGCTGCTGTTTAACTTTAGTTTGTGGCTTGTTGCTTGCTGTCTTAGCATCTAAGCTGGTCTTGTTTGTCTTTCTATTTGAATGGTGTGTTACAAAAAAAAAAAAAAAAACTGATAAATTGATTTGGACTATAAAAGCCAATTAAATTGCATCTACATCTACATCTACTTTATAAAATAATTGCATATTATAATCCAATACAATTCCAATTCAAATTCAAATCAAATCTTTTTCTTAATTGCAAAACCAAATTAAACAATACTTATTTATTTATTTGGGTAAAGTCCACTTAATCCCCTCAAACTACCACCCCAATGACAATCTACCCCCCAAACTATTAATTACGACAATTTACCCCACAAACTACCAAAACAATGACAATGTACCCCCCAATGCTAGCAAAATGACAAAATTACCCCTATAAAATTTTTAATAAGACCCAAATACCCTTAAAGATTTGAAAAGAAAATTATATTTTAGTATTTCTGTTTTTATTTTAGTAAGGGTAATTTCGTCATTTTTGTAAAATTTGGGGTTCATTGTCATTGTTTTGGTAGTTTGAGGGGTAAATTGTCGCAATTGATAGTTTGGGGGTAGATTGTCATTAGAGTGGTAGTTTGAGGGGGTTAAGTGGACTTTACCCTATTTATTTTTTTATTAAAATTATTTCATATCAAGTCTTGTCTCAACCAAGGATCTTTTAACCTCTTAAAAGTATGCAAAAACAAAAGTTTCCATAAAAAGACTCATAGAAGTTCTAAATCAGAAACAAAAAACGATAAATAAAAATAAAAATAAAAATAAAATAAAATAAAATTTGAGAAAAATACGTTTTAGCCCCCTCAACTACCACCCTGTTACGTTTTAGCCCCCTAAAATATTAAAAGTTGTTAAATGGCCCCTCAACTACCAGCGATTCGTTTTAGCCCCCCTCGTTAGTTTTTACCGTGAAATTGGATAGAAACATCAAAACTACGTCGTTTTGAGATTGCAAGTTACCAAAATACCCTCAACTAATTGAGGGGGCTAAAATGTAACAGTTTGGTAGTTGGGGGGGCCATTTAACAACTTTTTATTCCCCTTTGCTTTTTGTTTTTCTTTACCTGGCTTGGCTAGCCATGGCTTTGTGCTACTGGGCAAAAACACCTTGAGACCGTCGTGGAAGTTGGACGGCTTGTCGCATGCGGCCACCGAAGATGAGACCAAGAACACCTTGCACTTGTGGAATACGTAGGAGGTCATACTAACGTGGCATGCAATAACACCTTCCAGCCACCTTGCATGGCTCCCTTTCTTCTCATGCTTCTTTTCCACCTTTGCCATCCTCCTCTCGTCTTCGTCATCCGCGAGGACCTCAACCTCACTGACACCCATATCAGCTACGCCAGCATAGCCTCCTTTGCCGGCTCCATCTTCTGCTGGATCGGATTTCCTTTTCACCTGATCAAAGATGAAATCCCATAGATTTTCTTCAAATGGTTTATTGGACACATATTTAATCTTATCATAGAAATCCTTCAAGTTGAAGAGATATATCCACTTACGAGAAAAACTACCACGATTCTTTGTTATTGGACATTCCTCCAGACAATAATGTATCAAGTTGTATTGATTTAGAGATTCAGACCACCTCTAAAATAGGACTTGTCTAGCCCGCTCCAAGTGACTTGGTCTATTTTTCCACCAGTTTATCCTCTTGAGCTTGAGATAGTATCCAAGGAGAGAAAGGAACCATTTCTTTACAGCTTCTATGCAGAAATTTCGCTTGGGTGAGTTCTGGATGGAAGCAACAATCCAATCAGAGAAAGCCAGCATAAAGAGAGCAATTATATCCAAGCCTAGGGCACCAAAGAACAAGGTATACGTAATCTCAACATCAATCTTCCGAAAATCATGCTTATCTATTGTATAGAAGATTGAAAGGGCTGCCACAACCGCAAACCATAATATAAACCGGACAACGAGGTGTACATACAATAAATGCACCACAGCAGCCTTCGTATACAAAACTTCATACATGAAGTTGAGTTCAATTGCTATCACATTAAAGGCATCTATCGGGGTTTTGATCTTTTGGAAAAACTGTCGGCTCTCGTCATCGTCGCGGAAACCTAAGATGAGATCCACGGTAAGACGCTTGAAGGTTTGGAAGAATTTATAAGCATGCTTCACCGCCAAAAGATCATCCAGCCTGTCTGCAATATCTACCGACTCATAAGCTACAGTTTTGGGTTGTGATAAGATCAATTCTATCCGAGTTGGGAGTTTGGCCCTTTTCGATGCAGATTATTTCTCCGTGAACTTTGCATAGTTCGTCCCTGGGTCACTAGGTGCTTTAAGCATGTATTCCCTTACTTTATTCGGGTTTGCTTGAAATAAAGCATATGTTCGCTCACCATACTTGATGGTTCCAACAATAAACAGAAGGAGAGTAGGAACCCATAACTTGTTACTGGGAAGGGATTGGCCAAAGACGATAATAGCAGTGACAACCTGGCTTAGGAGTCCAACCAAGTGCCTTAGCCAGAGAGCATTATCCTCCATAGAAAAGGCTGTTACGATATCTGGACCACCAAGGTGTAACAAAAGAAAGAGAGCCCAAAAAGCCAGAATGACAGCATGATCATCAAAGTTTTGAGTATATTTTTCACGGCTCTCTCTCTTCTCATGCTTCTTTTCCACCTTTTCCATCCTTCCTCTCGTCTTCGTCATCCGCGAGGACCTCAACCTCACTGACACCCATATCAGCTATGCCAGCATAGCCTCCTTCGCCGACTCCATCTTCTGTCAGCTCGCCACAAGTGCAAGGTGTTCTTGGTCTCATCTCAAAAAACCCATGCAAGGTGGCTGGAAGGTGTTATTGCATGCCACGTTAGTATGACCTCCTACGCATTCCACAAGTGCAAGGTGTTCTTGGTCTCATCTCCGGTGGCCGCATGCAGCAAGCCGTCCAACTTCCACGACGGTCTCAAGGTGTTCTTGCCCAGTAGCACATAGCCATGGCTAGCCAAGCCAGGCAGAGAAAAACGAAAAGCAAAGGGGAATAAAAAGTTGTTAAATGGCCCCCCCAACTATCAAACTGTTAGGTTTTAGCCCCCTCAATTAGTTAGGGGTATTTTGGTAACTTGCAATCTCAAAACGACGTAGTTTTGATGTTTCCATCCAATTTCACGGTAAAAACTAACGGAGGGGGCTAAAACGTAACTGTTTGGTAGTTGAGGGGACCATTTAACAACTTTTGATGTTGAGGCTAAACGTAGTGGGTAGTTGAGAGGGCTAAAACGTATTTTCCCCATAAAATTTAGTACTAAATTTGGTGTATATGGATGGATCATGGATTTCCAATATAATGAATGTAAATACCATGACAACAATAAGATTTTGACATGATTAACAGGGTGAGTTTCTGATGTAGGGTTAAAATGTAAATAATCAAGAAAACAGTAAACAGAATAGATAAATATTCCTAAGATTGTGAGACTATCACAAAATCAAAGAAATCTTCTCTAAGCAGTAGATACTATCTAAGCCTGAAGGAAAAAGAACCAATAAACTCAACTCTGAGTATTCTTATTAAACAAAACCAATAATAATAAACTGTTTTTCCAAAGGGTCTAAGCCTGTATTTATAGGCTTAGAGGGTAAAGCATAAAAGAGATTAACATAAACTAGGATTACACATCTTAAGAGGAAAAGTAATCCAAAATCGCGTACTAAAAGGATAAGTAAACTAAAACAGAATCATAGAAGGAAAAGTAATTAAAAAGGTGGTTTAAGCCAAAACACACTAAGTGTCCGGACGGGTAAGTGAACGTCCGGACGGGACACTACAAGTAACCCATCCGTTTGGAAGGGGATCGAATGGCCGCGACGCGGCGTTCGGAAGTTTCCGGAAAGATTACGGTTTGGACATTTGAGGGCCGTCCGGATGGTGTTCTCTTGTCCTTCAAGTTTGTGAGCGTGTCACCATCCTCCGGGTTGTCTTCACGCTTACGTCACTCCTGTTTGTCTTCATAAACGTTGAAGCTATCTGATCCACATCATCCTCCCCAGGTTAGAGAGAATTCGTCCTCGAATTCCGTCGGTCTCTTCCACGGTCTTTCAGATGTCTGGTTAGCTCATTCCAATCGTCTCTTCTCAACTTTACAGCAAGGCCACACCCTATAATAATCATAGTGATCTTCATTAGTGGGTTATCTTGATGGTTGTTGTGAAATCCCCACACCCTCTTTCTCGTAGACTTGTTACGCTTCTCTCGTGCTTTGCTCTTCCCACAAGCCATAAGAATAGTGTTATCTGCGTGTTCCTCATATTCTTCGCAGCATCTTTAATCTTCAATTTCTTAATTCTTGCAAAACAATAGCCAATCAGGATAACTTGTTGGTGGGGTGCTGGTGAGTCTCATTTCGATGCATAAATTAGATCATTTCTTTGTTTATGATTCATAAGAATTCAAATGTATTGTGTACCTTCTTTCCTTTGTGTCTTCATATATATATTTATAAGCTCGGTTTCCATGAGAATGAGGGACATTTCTTTTTCTCAAAAAAAAAAAAAAAAAGAGAAAAGAAAAAAGAAAAAAGAAAAGAGAGAGAGAGAGAGAGACACTAGGGGGATAATCGAGTTAATAATCCAATCTTTCAGATATAACAAATAAAATGCGTGCTTTTCTGATCATTAATGTGCTTTTGATCGTTACGAATGAGATATATGCTTGGATGTTATTCCTGAACTTTCTATTGACCTGCATTTTAAAGATATAACACATTGTATCAAATTAAAAGTTTATGTGTTGAAATTGAGAGTTTTTAAAATTTAAGGGGGTCTTTTCAAAATGCGTAGCAATTCAAGAGTTTAAAGTCAATTTTTTTTTTTTTGAAAAAAAAAAACTAGAAACTTGAGTTTGGAAAAGAACAATAATTAGCAATTTTTTTGTTAAGGTATTTATTTTTTTTGGTGGGGGAGGGATAAAGCGGATAAGGGATTAAGGTGTACTTGGCAAGGACAAAAATTTGGGAGTGAGCTTGGATTTCAGATTTCTTGATAGAGTGGTGATATAACTCATGCCAGTGTGAGTGACCAGTGACTCATGCTAGCGTGAACAGTAACAAAAAATTATTGTTCAATTATTTTATTTTTAATTTTTTATTACTGTTCACACCATCATGAGTCATTATTCACTCACACTAACATGGGTTATATATTACTACTCTTCTTGATATATCATATCGTGATCTTGTTTTTCAAGAGTAGTAATTCAAAAAAATTACCTCCCCTCTAGGGGTCTAATCCTCATATTCCAATAAGATTAAAAAAAAAGAGAAAATGATAAAGTCACAACTTAAATCCGACAAAGATTTAACTTTTTTCTTAAGTGTAACTTAAAAATTAAAAAAAAAAAAAACTACCGGTCAAAAAGAGAAAGAACCTTAAACTAGAAATTAAATATAAAATAAAAGAGAAATTAAGTCTTTATTAAATTTATATTTTAACTGTATCATATCTCAAAAAATAATACCATTTTGACTGCATGGCATGATTCTTAAAAATGGATGAACCACCCACGTACCGTCCACCAACCCAACGTAAGCAGGCGGCGTCAACACGATACGAGGTGGATGTCTTACCTGTCTGGGTTACGATTTGACCTTAATTCAACCTGCCTGCACTTTTACCAATTCCCTCTACTTTCTTAAATTAATTTTTAAAGCACGTTAAATCTCACTTAGATTTCTTTTTCGGTTTTTTCCAAAATATTTAATTCGGCGTTATCGCCACCCATTTTCTTATCCCCAAGAGACACCTCTATCCAATTAACCAACACAAATTCCGCTCCTTTCCGTTTTCTCCATCAAACCTTGAGAAAATCTTCCTTATCTAAATGGGAAATAATCCAACAAAACACACTCATCCTCACAGCCCCAACCACGCCCCTGCAGTGACCATGAACCCAGCAACCGAAGCAGCCGAATCAACAGAATGGCCTCAACTGCTAGGCAGCAATAACTGGGAAGGCCTTCTAGACCCCCTCGACCTCTCCCTCCGCAAGCTCATCCTCCGCTGCGGCGACCTCTGCCAGGCCACCTATGATGCATTCAACAACGACCAGAACTCCAAGTACTGCGGCTCCAGCCGCTATGGAAAGGCCTCATTCTTCCACAAAGTCATGTTCGACGCCGCCTCCGACTACCAAGTCGTCTCCTTCCTCTACGCCACCGCCAAAGTCGACCACCCCGAAGCCCTTCTTCTCCACTCGCAGTCGCGCGAGTCCTGGGACCGTGAGACCAACTGGATTGGCTATATCGCTGTCACCACCGACCGGGCCAGCCGCGCCTTGGGCCGACGCGAAATACATGTCGTGTGGCGTGGGACGACAAGGAGCTACGAGTGGGTTAATGTGTTAGACGCTGACCTCAAATCTGCCAAGCAATTGATTCGTCCAAATGCGCGTGCTGAATTTGCCGATGGCGATGATGGTAGTAGCAGTAGTCATAGCGATGGTGATAATGAAAAGGTGCCAAAAGTCATGGATGGCTGGCTTACTATTTACACCTCAGACGACCCCAACTCACCCTTCACAAAGATCAGTGCAAGAACACAGGTTTTAAGCAGGATCAAGGGGTTGATACAGCAATACAAAGATGAGAAGATAAGCGTCACATTAACAGGGCACAGCCTTGGCGCAAGCTTATCGGTCTTGTGCGCTTTCGATTTGGTGGAGAATGGGGTTTCCGATATTCCGGTTGCAGCTATAGTATTTGGGTGCCCACAAGTTGGGAATAAAGCTTTCAATGAAAGGTTCAACAAGTATACAAATCTGAAGGTTTTGCATGTGAAGAACACAATCGACTTAATACCCCACTACCCAGGGCGGCTGTTGGGGTACGAGTACACGGGGATTGAGTTGGTGATAGATACAAGGAAGTCGCAGAGCTTGAAGGACTCCAAGAATCCGAGTGACTGGCATAATTTGCAGGCCATGCTGCATGTGGTGGCTGGATGGAATGGGGAGAAGGGAGATTTTGAGCTGAAGGTCAAGAGGAGCTTGGCTTTGGTCAACAAGTCCTGTGAGTTTCTCAAGGATGAGTGTTTGATTCCAGGGTCATGGTGGGTGGAAAAGAACAAGGGGCTGGTGCGTGATGAAAATGGGGAATGGGTTATGGCTCCCCCCGATGACGAGGACCTACCTGTCCCCGAGTATTATGGACAAGGGACATGAATTGAATGGATGGTTGGTGAATTGTGATGTTCATCTTTCCAGTATGTTAATATTCTTTGGACTTCTTTCTGTTACTTAAATGGATGCTCCATCCTTTGTTATCTAGCTAGAACGAGAGTAATAGAATATGGGTAATTTCACTTAACTCCGTCACGATTCTTCAAATTTCAAAGTTTAACACTTTTGTGTATCGAAATTTTGTTTTGTTTTAAATACACCATTCTGTCTGAATTTTCCTTTAAATTCTATCGGATAGGTGTGAAATTATTAAAATTTAACTGCAATATTTAATGGTTTGCTTATAATTTCTCAACAAATCTTGTGATTGTTGTTTAAGAAATTAGATAATTCTGGGCCATGCTGTATTTTAGTTGATGGACGGTTGCAATTGCATACCTAGACAAAGTTTGTAGAGGCAAAGCAGAGGGGCATACCCTAAGTTCATCTATAGTGTTCGTCTAAATGGAACTCATGTTTTTACTAGTTTCATCTATAGTGTTCGTGTGGATAAGAATTGGATATGGCAGCCGACATGATGATCTTGTTAAGATTCAGAGAAGGCTGTCAATGGTGAATATTGGTGATGTTGATCAGCCTACTTGGAAATTTTCTAAAAATGGAGTGTACAATTGTGCTGCTACATGGGAAGTTACTAGGCATAAGCAGCAGCAAGTCAGGTGGTGGAGATTAATTTGGTTTTTACTGGCTATTCCTAGACAAGCTTTCATATTGCAGTTATGTTTTTTGTAGAAGTTGTATTGAAGATAGAAACCACTTATTTTGTAAGTGTAATTTCTGTAAAAGAGTTTGGCTGTAAACTGTCAGGAAGTGTTTGTGTTACAAACTAATGTGCTGACTTGTCATTTTTTACCTTTGGTTGTGTTTAGTAAACTCTAGTTTGTGGTAGGTGAAAATGTGTGTTTATTGTGAAGCCACATGTGTGGTTCTAGAACTTACTTTTGTAAAAAGATGTCACTTGTTTTTTTGTATATGGTAGCTGTAGAAAGAAAGAAACGTATGAAAAAAGAATAAGTAAGAAAATAGAAGAAAAGAGCCGAGAGCTCATTGCAGAAAAAAGGCTTCCTCTCCCCTGTTTTATCCCCTGGTTTTTACTCTGTTTCTTCACTCATATTCTGCAGAATTTCTGCAGCAAGCTTTCTTCTTATTCTCTTGTGTTTTCCTTAATTATTCTACTGCCCTTGGAGTGTGTCTTGCTGGAAAATCCAGCCAACAGTTTGATTAAGGATCCTTCGAATGAATGGGATGATATTGTTGATAGACGAGTCAAATATTGGAATGGTAAGGGCCAAGGGGATGCATGCTGTCCTGTTTATATTGTCCTTGAGTGCCTCTATCTACAATTTATGGAGGGAGAGAAATAATATTAGACATGGAAATCATCTTCAAGCAGAAGAGAAAAATAATTCAGAAGATAAATTGAGAGGTAAGAATGAGGATTGTGTCTAGTGGTAGTTTTTTTGAGAAACAGAGATGATGAGGAATTGTGTAGTAGTTGGGGATCACCGGATAGTATGTTTGGAGGTTAGTTGAGTATGCTGTGGATGGTGGGTTGTTTTGCCTCTGATGATGATGCAAGTGACAGTGTGTGAGTTGCAGCCAATTGCTTGTGCAGTGTTTGTGCTGATTTGTGAGTTGTAGCCATTTCCTTATGCAGAATGCTTGTGCTGAGTTGTTGGTTGTCGAGATACAGATTATTTGAGATGTAGGCAGTTTCAGTGAATTTTTCTGTTTGCTGTAGTTGGTCGAGTAGGTGGGCTTTTTTTTGGTTTGATGTGTAAATAGGTGCTTGTTTTGTATAGATGGTTGTATAGTTTGGTCTTTCCTCACTGTATAGCTTTGTGTTCAAGAGGCCTGTTGCTTCCTGGAGTTTCTAGCTGATTTGCTAGAGGGTTTTGTATTCTTTGTTGAATATTTACTCATTCATCCAAATATATATATATATATATATATATATACTCATATTTTTCCTCTGGGTTCACCAAATTATCTTGAATGATGTTTAAAATACACGTGTCTTCCACTCCCTCAGACAACATATTTTGAATATGACTGAAGTAACAGAAAACTGCCTACCTTAATATCCAAGCTCATTTTATCAGATTCTGAAAATGATATATTGACCAGAAGGTGCATGTGTAGTTAAGGCTTTCGGGGATCTTTCTCATTCTGCTTAATATTTTATTACTTGTGAGGTATATATATATATATTTTGGATAACTTTTATAAACTATCAAACTTTAGCCACAGCTAAAGACACCAGAAAACCCAAAATACAACCTGCAGAAAACAGAAAAAAGACCAAAATACACAACATTATGCAGAAACCAACAACAGGAAGACAAACAACCCCACTAACCAAACAAGCAAAACCAACTAAACCAAAATCATCTTATCGACATCCAAAAAGCCATAAAGCTCTTCAGTTCTAGCTGTATTCCGAAATTTGCCTTTTGTCTACAACTTTGCCCTCACTTCCCAAAGGATTTTGCTGCAGAATTTGCTCATCGGTTTTTGGATGCCCAACTTTGCCCAACTTCATTCCTGTTTCACCACAAATGATAAATGGTAAAACCAAAGGCAAGCCTATAAACATTAACTTGCAAGGCTTTTTTTCATCCATTGTTGTATCCCCAAAGAGTCTACATCATCCCATAAAACAAAAAAGGAGGGTTCATCACACCACATTTCTGCATAGCACACGGCCACACTCTTTTGCTAACAGCACAAGTGAAGAATAATTTATCTCTATCTTCAATCACCCTTCAACCAAAAACACATTGCACTTCTCCCTGAAAACCCATTGCAGCATCTTGTCTCCAGTTCTAAGAGCATTTCTTATAGCAAGCCACACAATAACAGCATGTTTTGGCACTGCTAAAGGGTACCAAATCAGACGAAACCATTCCATTGGATTTTTCTACTTCCTAATAGCATTCCAGGTATCAATACTAGAATATTTCCCACTTTTAGATACCACCCAGATTGGCTTACTTATCTTCCTCTCCAATATGAACTAGACAAAGATGGCTTTGAATCAACTAGCTGATCTGAACGAGTTGTTCTCCAGTTCCAGCTTCCTTGCTTCAAGCATAATCCGAGAATAATGAACAACTCTGTACCCAAACTTCTCGTATAGCACTCCAGCTGGATGCCAACTATCAAACCAAAGATGAATGTTATGACCATCCCCAACCTCAAGGCTCAATTCTCATAAAAACTTTAGCTGCATCCCTGAGCTTTAGCAATTTTCTCCAACTCCAAGTACAAACTTGGGGAATTTTATGTTGCCAAAAACTCCTCCCTCTCAATAACTACACCTTCACCCAAGCAACCCAAAGGGAACCAGATTGCACAAAACGGTTCCAAATATGCCTCATCATAGAGTCTTGGTTCCAATCTTCCAATCTTCCAATTTTTTATTTTTATTTTTATTTTTTATTTTTATCCCTAAGCCTCCTGCTTTCTTAGGATTACAAAGCATCTTACAGGAAACCTTGGCTTTGGCAGCACCATCTTGCTTTCCATTCCAAAGAAAACGACTAAATTTTTGCTCAATTGCTCGAAGAATACTCTTAATAAGGATAAAAATACCACTCCAAAACAGTTGTATGCTTGAAAGCAGAGAGGAGATAAGATGGACACAACCAGCAAAAGAATTAATCCTGAGGAGTAATCAACTATAATGATGTAGGACGTGCATGGCCCACCAAAGACTCAAAAGAGTTTTTTGGTTTTTATTTATTTATTTTATTTTCTAATTCCTTCCCGTACTAGGATTATATTTACTTTCCCTACTAAGATTAGGTTTACTATTGCTACTAGGATTATGTTTAGTTTCCCTACTAGAAGTAGATTTACTTTATTACAAGGATTTCTCTTCTATAAATAGGCTAACTTATTATGTAAAACTCATTAATTGAATTATTATCAAATCAGAGAATTTTATTTCAAATACTTTGCAGAGTTTTATCTTTCTTTTAGCCTGTGAGCTTGTTTTTATCTTTTTGGGTAGAAGACGAAGACGCTTCTCTTTGCAAAATCAAAGACGCTACTCTTTGATTAGTTACTTTAGTCTTCTGCTATATTAGTTGGTATCAGATTAGGCTTTATCCTAATCATGGTCAATCAGCAGAACGGTGACAATCCCCTTAGTGATGCTGCTCGTGACAAGAGCTCCAGCAGATCCAGCAAATGATGCAACAAGAGATGCGCTAGATGTAGGAGATGATGGAGCGCATGCACATAGGTCCTAATTATAATCACAGGGACAATGATGCCCATGATAACGATGGGATCTGAGTGAGGCCTATTCCGCACCAACGAACTGCACCCATAAACCGATCACCAGTGTATGAAGATCTTAGTGATGATGAAGACTTCACTGAAGGAGTGTTCTGATAGAATGTTGGAGTAGATCGACAACGTGAAGGATGTAGGGGCGCCGGTCGTGGTGGCATAGGCATCTTAGGCTATGAGTGTGGTGGTGCTAGCCATATGGGGAATGTCTAAGATGGCGCTGGCTACTAGGATGCTTGTGGAGAGCAACCTAGACGTTAGGATTACGGTAGGGAGGAATCCCACGAATACTGGATGAAGAATGATCTCCCATCATTCAACGAGCATAATCTTAGATTGGGTGATGGAAGTAGGGAGGTTCTTTGATTATATGAGTATTCACGAGGATCGCAAGGTGAAGTTAGTGGCATAGAAGTTCAAGGGAGGAGCTTCAGCTTGGTAGGAACAATTGCAGATTTCCTGATCCCGACAAGGGAATGGATTGGTAACTTCATGGTTGAAGATGAAACAGCTACTCAAAGCATGATTTTTACCACCAGACTTTGAGCAACGACTATTCCAACAATACCAAGAGTGTCAACAAGGAGGCCGAATCATCTAGTTATACATTGATGATTTTTATTGTCTATCCACCTGGAATGATCTCATGGAGACAAATGCTCAACAAGTTGCAAGGTTTATTGGCGGATTGCGTGTGGTGATACAAGATAAGGTTTCAATGCATCCTGTCTTTACTTTGACTAAGGTAGTTAGTTTGGCAACCTGAGTAGAGAAGCAACTTGAGAGGCCTAGAGTACCAACCTAGGATCAATTTTCACTGTTCTTATGCTTTTTTAGATAATAACTTAGTATATGCCATGATAAATCCTTTAAGAAAGAAAAGAGTTAGAGTATACGCCATGCCTAATTTGTTGCTTAGGAAAACCAATAGCTTAAGGAGTATACGCCATGCCCTTAGGTTGACAACCATTAAATATTCATCATGTAATTTAAGCACTGGCATATTGTTTTATTGTATAAGTATGATTAGTGGTAGAAATCAAAGCCCTGTTCCTCATCTTTATTGATTTAAATCTCAATTTTTCTCTCCTTTATTTTATGTTGCGAAATTAATTTTAAGCAAAATTTACCAATTCCTGTTACACATTATGCTCCACTTTTGACCTTGTACACATGCAAGTAAAACTACGATTATTTGCCTATTAATTTAGGTAGATAATTTCACAACAATTATATGTATACAAGGAATATAGAGTTTTGATACCTATTATCTTGAGGATGTTGGACTTGAGGATTTTAGGGATTTGATATGGTATTGAAGTCTGGTCTAGGACCACTTTGATGATGCAACTTGGGAGATTAGGATTGATCTGCACTAAGATAGTTAGATACGATCTTAAGCTTAGGCCTACAAAATAACTTTGGATAAGGTGGTAGTAGTTTAGGCACTTAGTATGGATAGGTTTGCAACTAGGTTTGACGTCTTGAGCGAGGCTCGATGTACCGCTTTGAAGTAAGGGGCTGATGTTTGTTGTGGCTGCAGAGATGTCACTACGACCAAGACACGACGTCATTAGGAGCAACGATGGTAGGAGACCATCCCAACCCGATGAAAAGATGAGGAATGTTCTGGATGCTACCCAAGCATTGGAAGTTGTGGCAAGTTGTCTTGTCAAGGCATTGGTCAATGTACAAGCAGAATGGGCTTGATAAGGGCTTCATATTTAAGCCCTTTAATTTATATTGTTATTTTGTTCTAGTTTACTTTCTTTTTGTGTTTTCTTTGTTTTATAGGTCTATGGAGGAAAAGGAGACATTTCTGGAAATCTGGGCTTAAAGAGCAGAAATCAGGAAAAGCTAGAGGTTTGCTTAAGAAATGGATTCTCTGCTAGAGTGATTGATCACAAGAGACTTGCGATCGAGCGCACTAGCACTCGAGTGCCCAAGCAAGGATCTAGCATGCCTATGTTCGAGCACACAAGAAGAGGATCAATCGCAGTGCGATCTGCACACAGCCTATGATCGAGCGCACTTGTGCATGAAGCCCATGTCAGCCGCAGCCCTATTTTGGAAATCTTTAATTTTAGGGTTTTTGCAACTAGACTAAACCCTACGATTTTCAGGGTTTCTAGGGTTTCCTTAGACTCTATAAATAGGCTTGTAAACATAGAAAAACACGCACTCAATTTTGTTGAAGAATTTATGACTCTCAAGGAAGCAATTTTCTGAGTTTATACTTTTCCCTTTGTTTTATTTTATGAAGATGTAAGCATTAATATTATGTGTAACTAAACCTTTCAGTAGGGCTTGATTGAAGCCTTGATCATTCAATATTGGCACCTTTGCGATAATTGCATAATAGTATTTAACTTGATTAATTCCTTGATGCGAACCTCAATCGATATGCCGTTGAGACCCAACAACGATATTGGAAATAGACCCAAGAAAGCTAAAATTCAGATTTGATAGCAACTCTGACCTAACGATTATAATTAAAATGCGAACCAATGGTGTAACAAACCTCGACCCAACATTTATAAATAAAACGCGAACCAAAGGTATAAAGTTACAAACCTCGACCCAACGTTTATAAATAAAACGCGAACCAAAAGTATAAAGTAACAAAACCTTGACCCAATGATTATAATTGAATCATGAACTGAAGGTATAAAATTTGAACGCTACAAGGAAGAATCCTTGATAAGTTCATAGGTTCTTTGAAGAACCAATAGATGGAGCAAACCTCACATTTTTAATTATTTATTTAATCTCCTCTTGCTACAATGAGTCCATGCTATTTATAAAGCATGGTTGAAATAGAAAACAAATTACAACGGGAAAGTAGATAAAAATAATAAAAGACTAAATAATAGAATCCTAAAATTAAGGCTGATTTCGTCTGAAATTAGCAGCTCCTCAAGGAAAAGAAATTACGCCTATGGAATGTCTTGAATAGGTAAATCAATCAGCCATTAATTGGTATGGAATTGGAAAAGTTCGAAATAGGAATGTCAATCAGTCATTTAATCCTTCAAATCAACCATCAATCAGTCAGCGATGGATCCTTTAATGATGCTTATTGATTGTTTTCATGAATTCCTCATATGTGTTTGCCTGATCAACATATGCATGTGGTATGAACTTGTTAGTTAGATCAATTTGGATGACCGAGTCCTGGGTTTAACATAAGTAACAAAAGTAATCTACGCTGGGTTTTTGGGTTAATCAACATGGGAGACTAGGAGTATACACCCCCTCGGTCTCATGTGGTTGTCGGTTTTCACAGTTCATATGTTTTCTTAGAGAACAACTTAGTGTATACCATGCTAAATTCTTTAGGAAAGAAAAGAGTCTACACCATGTCTTACTCGTTGCTTAGGGAAACCAATAGCTTAAGGAGTATACATCATGCCCTTAGGTTGGCAACCATTAAATATTCATCATGTAATTCAAGCATTGACATGTTGTTTTATTGTATAAGCATGATTAGTGGTGAAAATCAAAGCCTTGCTCTTTATCTTTATCGAATTAAAACTCAATTTTTCTTTCTTTTATTTTACCATGCGAATTTAATTTTAAGCAAAATTTACCAATCCCTGTCGAATCGATCTTGCACTTACACATTATGCTACACTTTTGACCTTGTGCACTTGTAAGTAAAACGTACAACTATTTGCCTATTAATTTAGGTAGATATTTTGCATATGTTTTTAGGCGTTCTGGGATTGTTAAATTCGTTTAAATTGCTTTAGTTTTAGTTTAATTTTGTTTTTATTTTATTTTAGTTTTAATTATGTTTTTGTTTAATTTAGTTTTAGAATTATTTTGTCTAATTTTAGTTCTGTTTTAATTTTCGAAAAAAATTTTAATTTATTTTCTCTGTTTTTCTGTGTTGTTTCAGTCTTGTGGCAACATAGTCTCAACTAGAGTGAATGATCATAGCCCAAGTACGATTGAGCGCACATTCTTCAGTGATCAAGTGCAATTCCAGAGACATCTACGTAGTAGTATTGAAGCTGCTATAACTGCTGAATTTTGTCCAATTCATGCAAGGGCTTTGATCCAAGAATCTAGCCATCCTTCCACTTGATGCAGAAATTGAGCATACCATTCGATAGTTGCCCAAAGACAGTTATGGTGGAACAAGAAGAAGAAGAAGAAGTCCAAATAGCGGAAGTTATGGTGGAACAACATGTCAACCAACCTCAGCTTGGGAACCAACCGCCACCAAAGCGAAGACCCATGAAACAGTCATCATGCATTGCCTATCAACCTGAGGCAGAAGGCAATTACTACATATCCCCACAAATACTCAATGTATTGACGCACTTCAGAGGCACACCTACTGAGGATCCAAACTTGCACCTAAGGGAATTCTTTGATCTTTGCAAGTTTCAACATATCCAAGGCTCGGATTAAGAGGAAATTAGGGTGATTCTTTTCCCTTTTTCCTTGAAAGACAATGCGAGGTTGTGATACAGTTCAATGCCTTCAAATACCATCCGTACTTGGGAAATGTTGTCCAGTAAATTCCTAAAAAAATTCCTTCAAGCTCGAAAGACAAGACAGATGAGGAGGGAAATTGAATCTTGGCAACAGAGAGACGGCGACTTATTTTTTGAAGCATGGGGGCATTTCAACGACTTGCTTCTAAAGTGTCCACATCACAAGCTACCTCAAGATGAGCTGGTATAGGCTTTTTATGAAGGTCTAAATGACATAAATAAAGGGGTTGTTGATTCTAGTTGTGGAGGAGTGCTGATGGAAAAGAGCAGTGAAGAAGCTATAGAGCTTTTTGAGACATTAAGTGAGCACTTCCAACAATTCTCATCCAAAGGTAGACAACGAATAAAGAGCAAGGGCATGTATGAAGTGAACCTAAATGGTGGATCTCCAAGTCACATGGCTACTGTGGATACAAAGTTAGATATGATCGTCAAGGCGATGGCTTTGCAGAACATCTCACCTAGTCAACAAGCTCCACCACTCTAGGTGTAACACTCTGATCCCATATTGGAAAGATAAGAAGAAATTCACATAGAGTGGGTGGTTTATAGAGATGGTCATGGATGTTAAGTCCCACATTGCCTAGTAAGTGCCACTTTTGATGTTGAGGTCAAGAAGCAATGTTGAGGTCAAGAAGCAAACTCAAGCTTTCACAAGTTCCCGCCTTGAGTTTGTGGGCCTGTCCCACATTGCTCAAGTGTTGAGAAAGCCCACATAAATAAGCCTTACCTAGGCTTGTCCCACTGAAAGTATAAATTTTCTCCTTTGGCCCCCTATATAAGGAGGCCTCCTATGTACAATAAAATCATTCAACAAATGCAAGATGTAGCCAAGAGGCTTAGTGTGTGGATGTAGGCATTGTCAAACCACCTTAAATCTTTTGTCTTCTTCTCTCTTACTCTTTTATATTTCTTCATTTATATTTCCGCTTTATGTTTTCTAAAGGCTAGTAAGTGCCACTTTTGATGTAGGTGATCATTCAAGAGGAGGGGAATGATGTCAAGGCACCAGCTCGAAGGATCTCGCTCAAGTACCAATTGGGCCGGTTACAAGAGAACGAGCAAAGAAGTTTAAGGATGTACTCAACGGACTGATTCAAGAGTTATGGGCTCAAGCAAATTCATGGAGGCCCATTGAGCATGATCCACGTGGGAACAAAGAATTGTCACCTTGATTCAAGTTCTAGAAGGATCTGGTCAAGGCTAAGAATTGGCAAGAAACATTGTGGGTTTAGTCTAGAAGGATCGGATTGCGTGGATATTCTAGGCGCCACTTTCTTTCCTTTTATGTTGTCTTTTGTTCCCTTCCATATGACTCTAGGCGTCCAGCTCTCTCTCTCTCTTTTTTTTCTTTTAATGATTTATTTTAGCAAGTAGGTGTTGTGCCAAATAATACCTAAATTAATAGATAATATTTAGTACGTTTTACTAACAAGTGCACATGATCAAAACGATAGTATAGTAGGCAAATACGAGATCATTTCCACGAGGATTGTTAACTTTGTTTAGAATTAAAGAATTAAATTGAAAATATCGAGTTGTCACAAAATTGATATTAAGAAAAGAAATAAAAGTGTAGGGCTTTGATATCCACCACTAATCATATTTAAATAATATAATAATATGCCAATGCTTCAATCATATTATGAATACCTAATGTTTTCCAACCTAAGGGTATGGGTGCCTAGTCCTTAAGCTATTGGTTTCTCTAAGCAACGAATTAGGTATACCCCTACTCTAATTCTTTCCTTCCTTAAAGGATTTAGCATGGGTGTCTACTAAGTTGTTCTTTAAGAAAGCATAAAAACTGTGAAAACCGACAAACACATAAGGCCTAAGATATGGGTGTCTACTGATATTAACTCCACCAACAATTGTGATGAAACCTGATAGCAATGACGGCATGGAACCCCAAGACCGTGAAGACAAGATTTGTTGAGCCTTGACTAGTCACCTATCTAGATGAAAACCAAGACTACGAAGGATTGAAAACGCCACACCAAGAAAACCTAAGAATCTCTCAAGAAATCAAGGTGATACGTTTGGTTGTTTGACCGCCACAAGATTAACTTGATAAGTTCAAAGAGTTCTTTCAAAAACCAAGAGGAACACAAGAGCTCACAAGAATAATAGTTTTTCTGAAAAGCAAAGATTACCATTAAAATTCGTAATAATCCACCTATACACTTGGAACAACCCTCCAAGCAGAGGAAAAGACATAACTATGGCTTGAAAAGCTACACAAATATTAACATAAACAAGTCCCCATGTTTAGACTTATTGGACTTCTAGAGACAACCAAAAGATGGGTAAATGGCTAGATTCATTCTTCTACTTAATATCCTAGAAACTCAACAAATTTACACCCTTCAATGGTCAAACCATGCTAATTAACCTTATCAATTGCTTTGATGACATGGACCAAACCTTCATCATTATTTGAGCCCATCTTGATCTTTTTAGAGTTAGCCCCATTCTCTTGGATTAGCCCATTTAGTGCTTCCTTGAAACGTTTGGCTCTAAGTCTTGTAATTGGGCCACTAGGAAGTGACAAAGGGTCTTGTCCAAATTCAGCTCCACTTGTAATTGGGCCACTAGGAAGTGACAAAGGATCTTGTGCAAATTCAGCTCCATTTCTACGTGTATGATTAGCATGTCCAGCTCCTTGGCTTGCATCATCTACTCCCGGTTCCCCATGTTGATTAACCCAAGAACCCGGTGTGGATTTCTTTTGTTACTCTTATTAAACCCAAGACTCGATCATCCAAATTGATTTAATTAACTAATCCATACCACATGTATATAATGGCTAATCACATACATATGAGGAATTCAATAAAACAGGTATTAATCAAGTTAAGCATCACAACATGATTATCACAAAGGCCCCAATATTGAAATATTAAATAAACATAATTAGGGTTTCAATCCAGCCCTACTAAAATATTTAGTTACACATAATTAAAATAAAACTAAAAATAAAAGGAAAAGAAAGAACCGAAAACTACTCTTAGAAGTAGCCTCCAACTTCTCCTCCCGGAAATTTTATATCTAATTGTGAGGCTTAGAGGTCTATTTATAGGCCTTAGGAAAGTCCTAGAAACACTAGTAAACCTAGGAAATTCAGAATTCCATCTCCTAATCAATTTAGAAGACAAACCTATTACAAATTGGATTAGGATAGAATTGAGCTTTTATCTTGCAGAATGATTTTAGCATTGCGACGGTCCAAATTAGGAAAACTCTATTTTACAATTATTTGTATAATTTTGAGTTAGCTTTCCAATGCCATTGGAATCACCTCAATACGATATTTGAGCTAAAAGTTATGGCCAAAATACCAAGACATGTGCAGAATACAAATTTAAATCCAATCCGATTTTGGCTTCAATTTGAAAAATTTCGATTTAATCCTTTCCACATCTTCTAGGTCTTCCCAATTTGCCCTTTAAGCTTGGAACATTTCCAAAAATGCTTCCTTTTCTTCCATGACCTACAAAAACACAGAAAACACAAAAGGGAAATAAAATGGAACAAAATAACAAAACTAAGAGATTAACAAATGTAAATTAAGGGCTAAAATATGAATATTTTGGCACTTATCAGTAGGAATTTATTTTAGCTTTGATTAGGAGAGTGGGCGTCCAGCCTTTATTATTGACTTATATGTCTTGTGTGTTTTAGGAAGGTAAGGTTTTCTGTCCTTACCCATTTTCGGCTTTAATTAGGTTTTCTATGTTAGGTTTATTTTTCCTTGTAATGATCAGCCCTTTAAATAGGTGCATAAGCAATGGAAAAGGTAGACATTGATTATTCATAAAACTTGTGAGGTTTATTCTCTTTGGTTCTTTGAAGAACTACTTGAACTTATCGGGTTCTCGTGCGTTCATCTCGACTTATCAAAGCAATTCCACCATGGCACCTTCTTTATACCGAGGTTCTTGTTTGTCATAAACAATTGACGTCTTCCATTCGAATCTGTCCATAGAAACGATCTTGGGTTCCCATAACTCTTGAATGAGTCGTTGGTACATCCTTGAACTTCTTTCTTTCGTGCTCTAATGCTTAAATGGTGGTACTTGAATGAAATCCTTCAAAGTGGTGCCTTGATCTCCATCAACTTGGGTGGTATTAAGATGAAGATTCCGTCCTTTCAAGGTAGATCTGATCCTGAGGCATATCTTGAGTGGGAGAAGAAGATGGAGTTCATGTTTGATTGCCACAACTACTTGGAGACAAAGAAGGTAAAATTAGCGTGATTGAATTTTCTGAATATTACTTGGTGGGATCAACTTGTGACAAAGCAGGAGGCGGAATAGAACGACCAATAGACACATGGGAGGAGATGAAAGTAGTGATGAGAAAGCGGTTCGTTCAAGTTACTACTACCGAGAGTTGTACAAAAAGCTACAAGGTCTTAGACAAGAGTAGCGTGAGGATTACTACAAGGAGATGGAGATTGCTATGATCCGCGCTAATGTAGAGGAGGATCGGGAGGCCACAATGGCTAGATTTTTGACTTAAACCGGAGATCCATGATAAGGTAGAGATGCAGCATTATGTGGAATTGGAAGATATGGTGCATATGGCTATCAAAATGGAACAACAACTTAAGAGGAGTGGGACATGTGCAGGCCATAACTCTAGTTCTACCTCTTGGAAATCAGGAGAACAAGTCACAATTTCACACCAAGTGCTTCCTCGTTAAAGACAAGGTATGTAGTATGATTATTAGATGGTGGTAGTTGTACTAATGTTGCAAGCACAATTATGGTTGAGAAATTGGGATTGATTGTGGTAAACACCCTAGACCGTACAAGTTGCAATGTCTAAATGATAGTGGTGAGATAAGGTGAACAAGCAAGTGTTGATTGCATCTTTCACATTATCGTTAAATCTGAAGATGAAGTGTTGTGTGATGTAGTAGATATGGCGGGACACTTATTGCTAGGCGTCCATGGCAGTTTGATAGGCGAGAAGTGAAGTATGATGGCTACGAACAAGTACTCTTTTGTAATCAAGATCAATCACTCTTGACCATTGACACCGAGCAAGTATCGAGGATCAAGTGAGATTACAAAGGAGTGATCAAAGAAAGAGAGTGAACAAAAGAAAAGAGTGAAAATCGAGAGGCGAAAAATGAAAGAGAGAAAATCAAAGTTGACCCTTGAGAGAAAATCGAGAAAACAAAAGAATTTCTATGCAAAAGTGAGTGAGATCAAGCGAGCAATGTTTTCAAATCAGCCGATGATTGTACTTTTTACAAAGAGGCACTTTTAAACTAACGAACTTGACCATGCTTTGCCTAGTTCTATTGCTTCTCTTTTGCGAGAATCGAGGATGTCTTCACGAGGAAACACCACATGGGTTACCTCCAATCCGAGGATTGAACATCAAATTGATTTTTTGTGTGCAACCATTCCAAACCGACCCGACTTATAGGAGCAACCCGGAGACAAAGGAGCTTCAACGGCGGTAAGTGAATTATTGGAAAAAGGGCACGTGAGGGTGCATGAGCCCATGTGCGGTTCGGTCTTACTTGTACCTAAGAAGGATGGGGCGTGGAGAATGTGCGTTGATTGCCGAGCCATCAACAACATAACGGTAAAGTTCATCCTATCACGCTTAGATGACATGTTAGATGAGCTGCATGGTTCTTGCATATTTTCTAAGATTGATTTAAAAAGTGGTTATCATCAAATTAGGATAAAGAAGGAGATGAATGGAAAACCGCCTTTAAAACAAAATATGGTTTATATGAATGGTTAGTTATGCCTTTTGGTTTGACTAATGCTCCGAGCACCTTTATGAGACTTATGAACCATGTTTTGCGTGCATTTATAGGCAGATTTGTTGTTGTCTCTTATAAAACCTAGCGATCATGTAGTACATGTAAAATCTTTGGACTCATTGTAATGAAACAACATTGATGATTGATAAACAGTTTCTTCTCTTTGGTTCTTTGAAGTACTACTTGAATTGAGATTTCATGGCGTTCATCTCCATCAAAACTCCATCAGTTTGTGGCGTCTTTCCTCCGAGGTTCTTGTTTGTTATAAACAAGTTGAGTCATTTCAATCTCATAGAACGATATTGGGTTCTTTGTTGTTGGGTCTCGTTATTCTTATTGAGTTCACATTGGTGTTATCTTGATTTAGCTTCTCCAAATCTCTCTTGTCTAGTTAACAATGGACTGATCTTCTTCTTCATCAAAACCAGATACGCTCTTCATTCCTTGGTGGAACTCTTCCCTTCTGAAATTACCGTTTTGTGGTTGCCCATCGATCTATCCGTTCGTGAACGCTCCATCTATCTTCATCAGATCTCACTCATCATGGCCTCCATAAACACTTGGATCGTCAATTTATCATTTTTAATGCTCTTACCTATCTTGAGTCATGATTTTGAAAACATTAGAAAAAATAATAAAATAAAATAAAGGACCTCACGAATCACTCCCTTATGTTTTACACTCAAGAATTTGGATCACTCTCTACGTGTTTCACTCAAAATAATTATGGCTCTTACCCTCCAATGTTCTCACCACTCTTGCCTCTTTTCACTATAATTTAGTTCTTGATGTGAACCCGTCAGAATAACGAGACAATTTGAGGGAACCCAAGATCGTTCTATGGACAGATTTGAAGGATGACCTCGACGTTGTTTATGACAAACAAGAACCTCGGTATAAGGAAGAGGCACAAGCGGTGATGGAGTTTCCGTTTGATAAGTCGAGATGAGCATGGAAATCCCGATAAGTTCAAGTAGTTCTTCAAAGAACCAAGAGAATAAACCTCACCTAATAATGATCAATGTTGTGTCTCATTACAATGAGTCCATGCTATTTATAATGCATGGTTAAAATAGGAATACAACTTATTAAAGGAAAATAAAAGCCCAAATAAAAGAATCCTAAAATTAAGGTAGATTTTGTCTAACTTCTCCTCCAAGAAAACTTCTCCTCCAAGAAAAGAAATCACTTATGGAATTAGCTTCTCCTCCAAGAAAACTTCTCCTCCAAGAAAAGAAATCACCTATGGAATTAGCTTCTTCTCCAAGAAAACTTCTCCACCAAGAAAAGAAATCGTTATGGAATTATCCTTCTAGAACTTGAATCAAGTCGATTCTTTGTTGCCTCGTGGATTATGCTCAATGGGCCTCCATGAATTTGCTTGAGCCCATAACTCTTGAATGAGTCCATTGAGTACATCTTTGAACTTCTTTGCTCGTGCTCATGAATTGGTACTTGAATGAGATCCTTGTGGTGCCTTGATCTCCATCATTCCCTCTCTTGAGAAGGATTTGCCTCAAATCACCACCTACATCAAAAGGACTCAAATCGGTAACATTAAAAGTGGCACATTGTACTCACCGGTAAATCTAGCTTGTAAGCGTTGTCATTGATACGCTCGAGGACTTGGAAAGGACCATCTCCTCTTAGCAATTTGGAACATCTTTTACGAATCTTTCTTTTTCATATAACCCAATCTCCGGGTTCAAAACCAGTGGCGGCGTCCTTGTTGGCTTGTGGCATATTGTCCGTTCTTCCGTTCAATGTTGAGTCGTGCTTTCTCATGAATCCTTCACAAAGTCAGCTTTCTTTTGCCATCTAAATTAACATGCTCGTCAAAGGTAAAGGAGATAAATCCAATGGAGTTAAAGATTAAACCCATATACAATTTCAAATGGCGAAAATTTGGTAGCAGAATGAACAGCTCTATTATATGCAAACTCAACATGTGGTAAACATTCCTCCCATGTTTTGATGTTCTTTCTAATGATTGCCCTCAATAGAGTAGACAAAGTCCTATTTACTACTTCAGTTTGACCATCAGTTTGTGGATGACAAGTAGTAGAAAACAATAGTTTAGTACCTAGCTTACGCCACAAAGTCTTCCAAAAATAGCTTAAGAACTTAGCATCTCTATCCGAAACAATTGTCCTAGGCATGCCATGCAATCTCACAATTTCTCTAAAGAACAAATCAGCAACATGTGAAGCGTCATCCGTTTTGTGACATGGAATAAAATGTGCCATTTTAGAAAATCTATCCACGACAACAAAAATGGAATCTCTTCCACGTTTAGTCCTAGGCAATCCTAACACAAAATCCATTGAAATATCAATCCAAGGCTCACTAGGAATTGGTAAAGGAGTATACAAACCGTTGGGCTGCACTTTGGATTTAGCTTGCCTACTGTGACACATCTACTACAAATCCGTTCGACATCTGCTTCATGTGAGGCCAATAGAAGTGGTCTTGTAAAATAGCTAAAGTCTTTGCAACTCCAAAATGTCCCATTAATCCCCCACCATGTGATTCCTGCACTAATAACTCCCTCATAGAACAGTTAGGCACGCATAGCTTATTTTCTCGAAATAGAAATCCATCAAGCCTAAAGAACTTACCAGAGGTGATTTTCTCACAAGCTCGATATTCCTCACAAAATTCGTGGTCTTCAGCATATAATTCTTTAATGTATTCAAAACCAAGCAATTTTGCATCAAGTGTGGAGAGTAAGGCATACCTACGAGAAAGTGCATCGGCGACCACATTCTCCTTACCTTGCTTGTACCGAATGACGTACGGAAACGTCTCTATGAACTCCACCCATCGCGCATGCCTTTTGTTTAGCTTGTGTTGGCCCTTCAAGTGTTTCAAGGACTCATGATCGGTGTGAATCACGAACTCCTTAGGCCATAGGTACGCTCTCTAAAGCCCGAACCAATGCGTACAACTCCTTGTCATAAGTTGGGTAGTTTAAGGCTGCCTGAGTTTCTCGTCAAGTAAGCAATTGGTCGTCCCTCTTGCATAAGAACGTATACTATACCAAGACCTGAAGCATCACATTCAATTTCAAATGTTTTAGAAAAGTTTGGTAAAGACAAAGGTGCGTTAGTCACTTCTCTTTGATTAATTGAAATGCCTTCTTGTTCTTCTCCCACCGAAATCCAACGTTCTTCTTGATCACTTGTAAGAGGTGCGGCTAAGCTATCAAGTCCTTCACGAACACCGGTAGAAACTAGCAAGTCCATGAAAACTACGAACATTACCTACACTTGTGGGGCTCGGCCAATCTTGGATTGCACGTACCTTCTCTTCATCAACTTTGTATACCTTGTGCACTAACAACAAATCCCAAAAATACAAGCTTATCGGTGTAAAAAGTGCACTTCTTTAAATTAGCAAACAACCTTTCTTTCCTTAGCACATCTAAAACAGATTTTACATGTACTACATGATCGCCTAGGTTTTGCTATAAATGAGTATATCATCAAAATAGACAACAACAAATCTGCCTATAAATGCACGCAAAAACATGGTTCATAAGTCTCATAAAGGTGCTCGGAGCATTAGTCAAACCAAAAGGCATAACTAACCATTCATATAAACCATATTTTGTTTTAAAGGCGGTTTTCCATTCATCTCCTTCTTTTATCCTAATTTGATGATAACCACTTTTAAATCAATCTTAGAAAATATGCAAGAACCATGCAGCTCATCTAACATGTCATCTAAGCGTGATAGGATGACATTTTACCGTTATGTTGTTGATGGCTCGCAATCAACGCACATTCTCCACGTCCCATCCTTCTTAGGTACAAGTAAGACCGAACCGCACATGGGCTCATGCTCTCCCTCACGTGCCTTTTCCAATAATTCACTTACCTGCCGTTGAAGCTCCTTTGTCTCCTCGGGTTGCTCCTATAAGTTGGTCGGTTTGGAATGGTTGCACCGGGCACAAAATCAATTTGATGTTCAATCCTCGGATTGAGGTAACCCATGTGGTGTTTCCTCGGGAAGACATCCTCGTACTCTGCAAAAGAGAAGCAATAGAACTAGGCAAAGCATGGTGAAGTTTGTTAGTGTTTAAAAGTGCCTCTTTGTACAAAAGTACAATCATCGGCTGATTTGAAAACATTGCTCGCTTGATCTCACTCACTTTTGCATAGAAATTCTTTTGTTTTCTCTGATTTTCTCTCAAGGGCGAACTTTGATTTTCTTTTTCTCTCATTTTTTCGCCTCTCTCGATTTTCACTCTTTTCTTTGTTCGCTCTCTTCTTTTTTGATCACTCTCCTTTGTAATCTCACTTGATCCTCGTATACTTGTTGCGGTGTTAATGGTACAAGAGTGATTGATCTTTGATTGAGTACAAAAGAGTACTTGTTAGCCATCATACTTCACATGCCTATCAAACTGCCATGGGCCCTAGCAATAAGTGTCCCGCTTGCATCGGTACTATATCACACAACACTTCATCTTAGTATTTACCGATTGAAATGCAACTAACACTTGCTTGTTCACCCTTATCTCACCACTATCATTTAACCATTGCAACTTGTACGGTCTAGGGTGCTTTACCATGGGCAATCCCAATTTCTCAACCATAATTGTGCTTGCAACATTAGTACAACTACCACCATCAATAATCATACTACATACCTTGTCTTTAACGTAGCACCTAGTGTGAAAGATGTTCTCCCGCTGTACTTCATCAACTCCTTTTGCTTGCAAGCTCAATGCTCTTGCCACCAATGTCAATGCATTAGGGCTAAATACTCCTCCTCAAAAACATCCTCCAATGGCGGCATGTCATCGGTGTGGAATCTTCACAATCGGTCACAATTTCACCATTGGCTTGCAACACCATGACTTGCTTGTTTGGACATTGACTTGCTATGTGGCCCCTGCCTTGACATCTAAAACATTTAATGTCACGATTCCTAGAGGTAGAGGCTTCGATTTTACCTTGAGGAACGTGGCTGGTGGTCGCGGACTTGGGTTCGGGTTTTGGCAATTGTGACTTGTCTAGTGGCTTGGCATGACTCGATTTCCAAGAGGTAGAACTAGAGTTATGGCCTGCACGTGTCCCTCCCTCTCTTAAGTTGTTGTTCCACTTTGATAGCCATATGCACCATATCTTCCAATTCCACATAATGCTGCATCTCTACCTTATCATGGATCTCGGTTTAAGCCAAGTAAAAATCTAGCCATTGTGGCCTCCGATCCTCCTCTACATTAGCGCGGATCATAGCAATCTCCATCTCCTTGTAGTAATCCTCTCGCGACTCTTGTCTAAGACCTTGTAGCTTTTTGTACAACTCTCGGTAGTAGTAACTTGGATAACCGCTTTCTCACTACTTTCATCTCCTCCCATGTGTCTATTGGTCGTTCTCTATTCCGCCTCCTGTTTGTCACAAGCTGATCCCACCAAGTAATAGCATATTCAGAAAATTCAATCACGCTAATTTTACCTTCTTTGTCTCGAGTAGTTGTGGCAATCAAACACGAACTCCATCTTCTTCTCCCACTCAAGATATGCCTCAGATCAGATCTACCTTGAAAGGGGAATCTTCATCTTAATACCACAAGTTGTTATCTTCGCGATTCCTAGCTTCTGGGTCTCCTATTGTTAACAATGGACTCGATCTTCTTGTTTTGTGGTTGCTCGTCTATTCTCACAATCTTCATCCGTTCAAACACTGCTCCATCTCTATCTTCATCAAGCGCCTCATCTCACTCATCATGGCCTCCAAAATGCTCTTACCACTATCTTGAGTCATGATTGCTGCAAAACAAAGGTTAGAAGAAAAAATAATAATAATAAATAAAATAAAGGACCTCACAAATCACTCCCTTACGTGTTTACACTCAAGAATTTGGTCACTCTCCACTCGTGTTTTACTCAAAATTTACCCTCCGATGTTCTCACCACTCTAGTTCTTTTGAAACTACACAACAACTCAAAATTTCCAGCAACAATTCACCAAGAACTAATCAAGGAATTTCAGATTTGAACATAAGGAATGTATGGTAGTTTTAAATTTTGGAAGCATGAATAGTTTAGCAACAATTCACCAAGCACTAATGAAGGAATCGAAGGAATGAAAGATGTTACAAAGGAATAGGCAAACCTGAAATAGAATTCACTGAACAGGCTTTGATACAAATGATGTGAATCTTGGCCCTTTAGGGTTAACAGTTGCGAGGATTTGGTCAGAAGAATTGAATAAAACATCAGACCCTAAAGCGGGGCTGCCAATGTTACATGATTTTTTCCCAAAGCTTGGTACAGGACTTGAACCCAAGATAGGTCCCGGCATTTGTTGTCCTGTTATGGCTTTTCCTAATCTGGACAGATTTGTTCTAAGTATGATGACTCGACCGTTGTTTATGACAAACAAGAAGGTCAAACCTTGTGTTCCTCGGTATAAGGATCTTAGTACTTTTTGTGCATGCTTATCAAGCGGTGAAATCTTGGAGTTTCAAGCAACCCAGCTTGATAACCTGACTCGAACGGCAAGAAACACCTTTGATTCTTAGGTTTTTCTGGTGCCACGGAAATCGATAGTTCAAGTAGTTCTTCAAAGAACCAAAGAGAATAAACCTCTCACTAATAATGATCAATTGTGTCTCAATATAATGAGTCCATGCTATTTATAATGCATGGTTAAAATAGGAATACAACATTAAAGGAAAATAATAAAAAGCCCAAATAAAAGAATCCTAAAATTAAGGTAGATTTTTGTCAAAATTAACTTCTCCTCCAAGAAAAGAAATCACTTATGGAATTAGCTTCTCCTCCAAGAAAACTTCTCCTCCAAGAAAAGAAATCACCTATGGAATTAGCTTCTTCTCCAAGAAAACTTCTCCACCAAGAAAAGAAATCAGTTATGGAATTATCCTTCTAGAACTTGAATCAAGCGATTCTTTGTTGCCTCGTGGATTATGCTCAATGGGCCTCCATGAATTTGCTTGAGCCCATAACTCTTGAATGAGTCCATTGAGTACATCTTTGAACTTCTTTGCTCGTGCTCTGTTTAATTGGTACTTGAATGAGATCCTTCGGAGTGGTGCCTTGATCTCCATCAGTTCTTTTGAAACTACACAAACAACTCAAAATTTCCAGCAACAATTCACCAAGAACTAATTAAGGAAATTTCAGATTTGAACATAAGGGTATGGAATTTTTTAGCTTAGAAGTAGTATGGTAGTTTTGAATTTTGGAAGCATAGAATAGTTTGCAACAATTCACCAAGCACTAATGAAGAATTTCATATTTGGACACAAGAATATGTAATTTTTTTTCAGATTAGACTTAGAAGGAATATGGTAGTTTGAAAATTTGGAAGAAAAGAATAGTACTTTTGTTTTTTTTTTTTTTCTTCTTCTCTGAGTCTCTCTCTTTTGTTTTTTTTTTTTTGAACTCCTTTTTCTTCTTGAGTCTCTTTTTTTTTGGATCAGCGACTAGTTTTTGAGAATAATGAAATAAGATTTCAAATAACTAGAGAATAGTTTAGACATCAACAAGAACAAACAAAGATTGAATAAGAAAATTGACTGAAGAGATAAATAATGTGAAAGAAGAAACAAAGGAATGAAAAATGTTAAAGGATAGGCAAACTGAACTAGAAACCGTGCTTTGATACCAAATGATGTGAACCCGTAATAAGAATAACAGAAAAGCGAGAGATGTAGAGATTGAAGGATGACCTCGATCCATTGTTTATGACAAACAAGAACCTCGGTATAAGGAAGGCATACAAGCGGTGATGGAGTTTCCGTTTGATAAGTCGAGATGAGCATACGGAAATCCCGATAAGTTCAAGTAGTTCTTCAAAGAACCAAGAAGAAACCTCACAAGTTTTATCAATCATCATTTGTTGTGTGTCATTACAATGAGTCCATATTTATAATGCATGGTTAAAATAGGAATACAAATTATTAAAGGAAAATACTAAAGACCAAATAAAAGAATCCTAAAATTAAGGTAGATTTTTATGCGAAATTAGCTTATCCTCCAAGAAAAGAAATCACCTATGGAATTTGCTTCTAAGAAAAGAAGTCACCTATGGAATTATCCTTCTAGAACTTGAATCAAGGTGGCGATTCTTTGTTATCATGCTCAATATGAATGGGCCTCCATAACTCTTAGAATGAGTACATTGAAGTTTGCTCGTGCTCTAATTTAGCCCAATTACTTTGAATGATGTGAGATCTCTTTTGGAGTGGATGTCTTATGGGATTAATTGAACATCAAATTGATTTTGTTCCATTTACCGACCAACTTATTGGAGAATGTGTGATTCATCAACAACATAATGGTAAAATTCATCCTTTAACAGATATGTTAGATGAGCTGCATGGTTCTTGCATATTTTCTAAGATTGATTTAAAAGTGGTTATCAACAAATTAGGATAAAGAAGGAGATGAATGGAAACAGCCTTTAAAACAAAATATGGTTTGTATGAATGGTTTAGTTATGCCTTTTGGTTTGACTAATGCTCTGAGCACCTTTATGAGACTTGATGGAGATCAAGGCACCACTTAAGGAGCAAGTACCAATTGGGCCATTACGAGGCAGCAAGAAGTTCAAGGATGTACTCAATGGACTCATTCAAGAGTTATGGGCTCAAGCAATTGGAGGCCCATTGAGCATGATCACGTGGGCAACAAAGAATCGTCACCTTGATTCAAGTTCTAGAAGGATCTGGTCAAGGCTAATTGGCAAGAAATAGTTTGGGTCTATTGAAGGATTGCAAGGCTATTATAGGCGTCAGCTCTTCTTTCCTATTTTAGCTTATGCTGGAATTTTAATTATATTTGGGTCTTACTATTTAATTAGGTTATTTATATTTAAACGGATATTTTATCTATATTTTAAGAGTTATTGTAATGGGCTTGGCCCAAGTCATCTTATCTAGGGTTAGAGATATTTATGATGGATAATGAAAGCCCAAAAGTCGATCAAATTAGGGTTAGGGCATTTCATAGCATCTATTTAAATACTCGTTGTACTCCTATGGGAAACAAAGATTTTGATTATTCATAAAACTTGTGAGGTTTCATTGGTTCTTTGAAGAACTACTTGAACTTATCGGGATTTCCGTGCGTTCATCTTGACTTATCAAATTCCACCATTTATAAGGTTCTGTCAAAAACAAGTTGAGGTCTTCCATTCAAAAAAGAAGAAGAGACTCGAAGAAGGGGTTCAAAAATGAACCAGCCGGAAAAAAATAGGGCAGATAAACTCTTAGAATCTTTCTGTTCTTGGTGAAACCCATATTCCTTCTAATTTGAAAATTCTTTCCTGTATAAAAGAACTTCTGAAAAGAGGCAGAGTTGGTGAGAACATGGAGGTAAGAGCCATATTATTTTGAGTGAAACAGTGGAGAGTGATCCAAATTCTTGAGTGTAAACAGGGAGTGATTCGTGAGGTCCTTTTATTTTTCTAACCTTTGTTTTGCAGCAATCATGACTCAAGATAGTGGTAAGAGTGCGAAAATGATACAAAATTGACTGATCCGAAAGTGTTTATGGAGGCCATGATGAGTGAGATGCGTGTGATGAAGATATGGAGATGGAGCAGTTCACAAAGGATAGATCGGATGGAGAATAGGCGTGAGGAGCAACCACAAACGTCGTAATTTGCGAAGGGAAGAGTTCCACCGAGGAGGAGGATGAAGGCGTTATGGGTCTGGTTTTGATGAAGAAGAAGATCGGGAGTCCATTGTTAACAATACGAGACCCAGAGGGAGATTTGGAGAAGCTAGGAATCGTGAAGATAACAACTTGGGTGGTATTAAGATGAAGATTCCGTCCTTTCAAGGTAGATCTGATCGAGGCATATCTTGAGTGGGAGAAGAAGATGGAGTTATGTTTGATTGCCACAACTACTTGGAGACAAAGAAGGTAAAATTAGCCGTGATTGAATTTTCTGAATATGCTACTACTTGGTGGGATCAGCTTGTGACAAACAGGAGGCAGAATAGAGAATGACCAATAATCACATGGGAGGAGACGAAAGTAGTGATGAGAAAGCGGTTTGTTCCAAGTTACTACTATCGAGAGTTGTACAAAAAGCTACAAGTAGACAAGGGAGTCGAGCGTAGAGGATTAGATGGAGATTGCTATGATCCGCGCTAATGTAGGGGAGGATCAGGAGGCCACAATGGCTAGATTTTTACTTAGCTTAAACCGGGAGATCCATGATAAGGTAGAGATGCAGCATTATGTGGAATTGGAAGATATGGTGCATATGGCTATCAAAGTGGAACAACAACTCAAGAGAGGAAGTGGGACACATGCAGGCCATAACTCTAGTTCTACCTCTTGGAAATTGAGTCATGCCAAGCCGCTGGACAAGTCACAAATGCCCAAACCCAAGCCCAAGTCCGCGACCACTAGCCACGTTCCTCAAGGTAAAACCGAAGCCTCTACCTCTAGGAATCATGACATTAAATATTTCAGATGTCAAGGCAAGGGCCACATAACAAGTCAATGTCCAAACAAGCAAGTCATGGTGTTGCAAGCCAATGGTGAAATTGTGACCGATTGTGAAGATTCCGACACCGACGACATTCTGCCATTGGAGGATGTTTTTGAAGAGGAGTATTTAGCCCCTGACGCATTGACGTTGGTGGCAAGGAGAGCATTGAGCTTGCAAGCAAATGGATTTGAAGAAGTACAGTGGGAGAACATCTTTCACACTAGGTGCTACGTTAAAGACAAGGTATGTAGTATGATTATTGATGGTGGTAGTTGTACTAATGTTGCAAGCACAATTATGGTTGAGAAATTGGGATTGCCCATGGTAAAGCACCCTAGACTGTACAAGTTGCAATGGTGGTGAGATAAGGGTGAACAAGCAAGTGTTGTGTGATGTAGTACCGATGCAAGCGGGACACTTATTGCTAGGGCGTCCATGGCAGTTCGATGGACACGTGAAGTATGATGGCTTTACGAACAAGTACTCTTTTGTACTTAATCAACGATCAATCACTCTTGTACCATTGACACCGCAGCAAGTATATGAGGATCAAGTGAGATTACAAAAGGAGAGTGATCAAAAGAAAGAGAGTGAGCAAAAGAAAAGGGGTGAAAATCAGAGAGGGGCCGAGAAAAATGAGAGAGAAAAAGAAAATCAAAGTTCGGCCCTTGAGAGAAAATCAGAGAGAAAACAAAAAAAATTCTATGCAAAAGTGTGATACCGGACAGAAAAGACTAAGGAAACAAACACTCAAACTCACACACACAAGATAGATAGAAGTTCACCACCCAAGAGATAACACCAAAGGGATATAGATTATCACCACCCAAAGGATTACAACTAGGGATACAGAACAAAGAACTCACCACTCTAAGGTTCACACCAAAGAGATACAGAGATACAAGGATAACTCTCCTCACAAAAGCCAAAGGCTAGTTTTAACTCAACTCTCCTTTCTACACTAGCACACACACTTATTTATAGAAGCTTAGAACAACCCTCTAAGCATAGGATAATAACTTAATGTAACTAGACAATCAGCTAGGATAGATAGGGAGCAGGAATTTCGTAGCAGCCAAAGTGGAAAAACAGCTTCCCTTGAAGTCAAAGTGTGGAACACATGTCTGACAGTTAGATAGCAGCAAACTTAAAACGGCCATAACTTTCGGGTCATAGCTCTAAATGCATTCAAACCAGTTTTGTTGGAAAGATGAGACTCTGAACTTGAAGTTTGACCTGGACATGTTCTTCAAATGATGAAAGAATGGCCAGCTATGGTGTTCTAGAAGAACACACTACCTGGATTTCAGCATTTTGGCCTTTGCATTTGCTGGGCTTGTGGACTTAGTTGGAATGAAGCTTGGGCTAATGTTAAATCATCATTGTTGGACATACCCATGTCAGGCTCCCCGGTTGATGAGGACTTGCCCTCAAGTCCGTGGTCTCTTCAATTTCTTCATATGGTGCTAAGTCACTCACATTGAAAGTGGCAGAAACACCATATTCGCCAGGAGCTCAATCTTGTAAGCATTCTCTCCAATGCGTTGGAGCACTTTGAACGGACCATCGGCTCTTGGTAGGAGCTTAGATCGTCGTTTCTTCACGAAAACATTCTTTTCAAGATGAATCCACACCAAATCTCCTGCTTTGAAAGTCATTGGCTTTCTATGCTTGGCTTGTATACGATACTTCTCATTTTCTTCTCAATTTGACCACGAATCTGCTCATGTAACTTCTTGATTCCCTTGGCTCGTTCATCAGCATCACCACTAAATTGAATAGTAGTAGGAATTGGAGCCAAATCAAGAGGGCTAATGGGGTTAAGGCCATAGACAGCTTCAAAGGACTACAACCAGTGGTTTGGCTAGTAGACCTATTATATGCAAATTCAGCTTGGGCAAGGAGGAGATCCCATTGACGGATGTTCTTTCCCACAAAGCTCCTCAAGAGGTTTCCCAAACTTCGATTAACAACTTCAGTTTGACCATCCGTTTGGGGATGATATGCAGAGCTGAATTGAAGGATAGTTCAAGCTTTCGCCAAAGTGTTCCAAAATGACCAACAAACTTAGAATCACGATCAAAGTGATTGTTTTGGGAATACCATGAAGCCTCACTATCTCCCTGAAATACAAATCAGCAACATGAGATGCATCAAGAGTTTTGTTGCATGGAACAAAATGGGCCATCTTTGAGAATCTGTCAACAACCACCATAATTGAATCTTTGTTCCTTTGGGTTCTAGGTAAACCCACAACAAAGTCAAGACTAATATCTTCCCATGGGGCATTTGGGACAGGCAATGGGATATATAATCCAGTGTTCTGTTTGTGACTCTTTGCAAGGTGGCAAATTTGACATTGCTTCACATGGCAGAACATCTCGAACCATCTTGGGCCAAATGAAATTCTCCTGCACAAGAGTTAAAGTTTTGTCCCTGCCAAAATGGCCTGCAAGGCCTCCTCCATGGGCTTCTTGATAATGGCTTCTCTTAATGAACATTGGGGAATGCATAGTTGGTTGTTTTGAAAAGAAAACCATCTTGCAGCAAGAAATGGTTGTAAGGACCATTAGAACATTCCTTCCAAGCATAGCCAAAATCAGGATCACCTTTGTAAAGTTCTTTGACAACATCAAAACCCAAAACCTGTACTTGCATGGCATTAAGTAAAGAGTATCTTCTACTTAAAGCATCAGCTACTTGATTGAGTTTACCTGCCTTGTGCTTGATTGAGAATGAATAGCTTGCAAGAACTCACTCCATTTTGCATGTCTTGTGTTGAGCTTCTGCTGGCTGTTCAAATACTTCAATGCCTCATGGTCAGAATGAAGTATGAACTCTTTGGAGAGTAGATAATGATGCCAATGCTCCAAGGATCGAACAAGAGCATAGAATTCTTTGTCATATGTAGAATACTTCCTGCCGGAGTCATTGAGCTTTTCACTGAAAAAGGCAATGGGCTTGCCTTCTTGGCTGAGAACACCTCCAATTCCCAGATTAGAAGCATCACAATCAACTTCAAACACTTTGGAAAAATCTGGAAGTATGAGGATTGGTGCCTCTGTCACCTTCTGCTTGAGAAGTTCAAAGCTCTTTTGGGCTTCTTCCGTCCACTGAATGTTCCTCCTTGAGACATTCTGTTATGAACAATAATGGTGCTGAAGCCTTTGATGAAGCGCCGGTAAAAATGATGCAAGTCCATGAAAGCTTCTTATGTCATGAATGGACTTGGGAATAGGCCAGCTGATGATTGCCTCTGCTTTGCTAGGGTCCATCATAATTCCTTCCTTTGAAACAACATAGCCCAAGAAAATCAGGCTATTTGTGAAGAAGCGACACTTCTTCAAGTTAACATACAACTTCTGCTCTTGTAGAGTTTGAAAAACATGTTGAAGGTGCTCCAAATGTTCTTCTTCAGATTTGCTGTACACTAAGATATCATCAAAGTAAACAACAACAAATTTTCCCATAAAAGGTTTAAAACATGATTCATAAGGCATAAAGGTACTGGGAGCATTAGAAAGGCCAAATGGCATCACCATCCATTCATAAAGACCATCTCTAGTTTTAAAAGCTGTCTTCCATTCATCACCATCTCTCATGAATTTGAATCCAGGTTGGAGAAGAGTGGCTCCATGAAGTTGATCGGAAGATCATCAAGACGTGGAATGGGAAAGCGATACCTGACTGTGATTTTGTTCACAGCCCTGCTGTCGATGCACATACGCCAAGAACCATCCTTCTTTGGTACTAGAAGAGCTGGAACAGCACAAGGACTCATGCTTTCTCTCACAAGGCCTTTGGTAATCAACTCATCAACTTGTCTTTGCAACTCTTCATGCTCTCTTGGATTCATTCGATAGGCTGCCTTGTTAGGTAGAACGGAACCTGGAACAAGGTCAATGTGGTGTTGTATGTCTCTCATGGGTGGAAGACCCGGTGGAAGCTCTTCCGGAACAACATCAGGAAATTTCTCAAGAAGTGGTTGTAAGATAAGAGGAATTTCAATTGGGTCTTTCTTTTCTACCACCACTAGAGCATACCCTTCCCCACAATCTGTTAAACCTCTCTCAACTTCACATATAGAAAGTAGATTACTACCTCCCTTTAGAAGGTTTAGGTGTATGCAACATTCTTAATGGAGCTAAGGTAATTTTAGTTCCATCTTTTTCAAAAGAATAAGTGTTTTTGAAACCATCATGAAAAGCTCTTCTATCATACTGCCATGGCCTACCAAGTAATATATGACATGCATCCATTGGAACAACATCACACAAAACTTCATCCTTGTAATTTTTTCCAATAGAGAATTGAATTAAGCACTTCTTAGTTACCTGGATATCATTGCCCTTTTAAGCCATTGAAGCTTGTAAGGATGGGAATGAGGTTCTGTTTTCAGGTTGAGTTTCTCCACCATGGTTGTGGACACCACATTCTCACAACTTCCTCCATCAATGATGACATTACAAACCTTGCCACTAGAGGCATTTGGTGTGGAAAATGTTGTTCAAGCCAATCTTCTTCTATGTAGGTAGACTTCAAGATCCTCACGAATAACAAGAGACTCCCTTGATCTGCATATGTCCATTCTTCCTCGGACCGTTCATCAACTGGTTCATCCTCAACATCATCTTCCAAATCTTCCTCAACAAGTGAAATCATCTTCGATTTGGACAATCAGAAGCAATATGCCCAAAACCATGACATTTAAAGCATTTTCTATTTGAATTAGAAGTATTGGGGCGATTTGAACCTGCTGGGGCTTCATTCTTGGCTGGTGGTTTGGCTCCATCGTTGGCTGATTTGGCAGCTGCAACTTTGGAATATGGCACTGTCTTGGCAGTAGAGCTACTCCCCGGTTGGTGATTCCACCTTGATTGAAAGGTCGAGAGGTACTTCGACGGTCCTTCAATTGCTTTTCGACCTTGTGTGCTAGCTTACAAACATCATTGTAAGTCCAATAAGGCTGTAACTGAACCACATTGCTAATTTCAGAACGTAACCCTCCAAGATAACGGGCTACCATTTGCTCCTCCGGTTCGACAATATCACAACGCATCATGGAGTGATCAAACTCTGCCGTGTAATCCTCCACAGAAAGTTCATTCTGCCGGAAGTTATGAAACTTGAGAAAAGCATCTTGCCGATAATGATCCGCAAATACTTCCTTTGAGAGCCTTCTTCATCTTTTCCCACGCCTCGACTTTTTCTTTCACGTTCCGCTGCTTCTTGACGTGCTCCACCAAAGAGAAGCATGCTTTCTCAACTTGATGGCAACAAGCTTTACCTTGTGGTGTTCTGGAACATCTTTGTATTCAAAGATTCGCTCAATGGTGTTGAGCCAATCAATGAATTCATCAGGCTGCATTCGTCCTTCAAATTCTGGAATGTCCACCTTGACATCATAATGGCGTTGGACATTATGAAGTCTTAGATTACGGGGATGTGGTGGAGTGTTGTCACTGGAGGCATGACTACGAGCTTGGTGAAAAGGATTAAGATCCTCTCCATCTTCGCTGGAAACTTCATTATCCGATTCATGATGAGAGGCATCATGATCAGAGGCTTCAACACGTTGTAAACGTTCTTGGAGCTGCTGGACTTGTCTCCTCAAATTCTCTACTTCGATATCTCGCGGGTCTCTTTCCGGGACTAGTGGGGGTTGATTAGCTTGAGTAGCGACCACGAAGAGCCATAGAAACAAAAACTTTGAGCAACCTTGCTCTGATACCAATTTGATACCGGACAGAAAAGACTAAGGAAACAAACACTCAAACTCACACACACAAGATAGATAGAAGTTCACCACCCAAGAGATAACACCAAAAAGATATAGATTATCACCACCCAAAGGATTACAACTAGGGATACAGAACAAAGAACTCACCACTCTAAGGTTCACACCAAAGAGATACAGAGATACAAGGATAACTCTCCTCACAAAAGCCAAAGGCTAGTTTTAACTCCAACTCTCCTTTCTACACTAGCACACACACTTATTTATAGAAGCTTAGAACAACCCTCTAAGCATAGGATAATAACTTAATGTAACTAGACAATCAGCTAGGATAGATAGGGAGCAGGAATTTCGTGCAGCAGCCAAAGTGGAAAAAACAGCTTCCCTTGAAGTCAAAGTGTGGAACACATGTCTGACAGTTAGATAGCAGCAAACTTAAAACGGCCATAACTTTCGGGTCATAGCTCTAAATGCATTCAAACCAGTTTTGTTGGAAAGATGAGACTCTGAACTTGAAGTTTGACCTGGACATGTTCTTCAAATGATGAAAGAATGGCCAGCTATGGTGTTCTAGAAGAACACACTACACTGGACCCGGATTTCAGCATTTTGGCCTTTGCATTTTGCTGGGCTTGTGGACTTAGTTGGAATGAAGCTTGGGCTAATGTTAAATCATCATTGTTGGACATACCCATGTCAAAGTGAGTGAGATCAAGCGAGCAATGTTTTCAAATCAGCCGATGATTGTACTTTTGTACAAAGAGGCACTTTTAAACACTAACGAACTTGACCTTGCTTTGCCTAGTTCTATTTTTTCTCTTTTCCAGGAATCACATGGTGGGAGATTAATGGGACATTTTAGAGTTGCAAAGACTTTAGCTATTTTGCAGGGCCACTTCTATTGGCCTCACATGAAACGAGATGTTGAACGGATTTGTGGTAGATGTGTCACCGGTAGGCAAGCTAAATCCAAAGTGCAGCCCAACGGTTTGGATACTCCTTTACCAATTCCTAGTGAGCCTCGGATTGATATTTCAATGGATTTTGTGTTAGGATTGACTAGGACAATTGTTTCAGATAGAGATGCTAAGTTCTTGAGCTACTTTTGGAAGACTTTGTGGTGTAAGCTAGGTACTAAACTATTGTTTTCCGCTACTTGTCATTCACAAACTGATGGTCAAACTGAAGTAGTAAATAGGACTTTGTCTACTCTATTGACGGCAATCATTAGAAAGAACATCAAAACATGGGAGGAATGTTTACCACATGTTGAGTTTGCATATAATAGAGCTGTTCATTCTACTACCAAATTTTCGCCATTTGAAATTGTATATGGGTTTAATCCTTTTACCTCCATTGGATTTATCTCCTTTACCTTTGATGGAGCACGTTAATTTAGATGGCAAAAAGAAAGCTAACTTTGTGAAGCAGATTCATGAAAAAGCAAGACTCAACATTGAGAGAAGAAGGGAGCAATATGCCACACAAGCCAACAAGGGACGTCGCTAGGTGGTTTTTGAACCTGGAGATTGGGTTTGGCTGCATATGAGAAAAGAAAGATTCTCGGCGAAAAGAAATTCCAAATTGCTCCCAAGAGGAGACAGTCCTTTCCAAGTCCTTGAGCGTATCAATGACAACGCTTACAAGCTAGACTTACCTGGTGAGTACAATGTAAGTGCCACTTTTAATGTTACTGATTTGAGTCCTTTTGATGTAGGTGATGATTTGAGGGCAAATCCTTTTCAAGAGGAGGGGAATGATGGAGATCAAGGCACCACTTCGAAGGATCTCATTCAAGTACCAATTGGGCGGTTTCGAGGGCACGAGCAAAGAAGTTCAAGAATGTACTCAACGGACTCATTCAAGAGTTATGGGCTCAAGCAAATTCGTGGAGGCCCATTGAGCGTGATCCACGTGGGCAACAAAGAATCGTCACCTTGATTCAAGTTCTAGAAGGATCTGCTCAAGGCTAAGAATTGGCAAGAAATAGTTTGGGTCTATTCAAGATGGATCAAATTGCAAGGCTATTATAGCTGTCCAGCTCTTCTTTCCTATTTTAGCTTATGCTGGAATTTTAATTATATTTGGGTCTAATTAGTTAATTAGGTTATTTATCTTTAAATGGATGTTTTATCTATATTTTAAGAGTTATTGTAATGGGTTGGCCCAAAGTCATCTTATCTAGGGTTAGAGATATTTTATGATCAGATAATGGGCTTAGCCCAATGATGAGAATCAATAAGCATCATTAAAGGATCCATTGCTGGCTGATTGATGGTTGATTAGAAGGATTAAATGACTGATTGGCATCCCTATTTCAGACCTTTCCAATTCCATACCAATTGATTGGCTGATTGATATATTTATTCAAGACATTCCATAGGTGATTTCTTTTCTTGGAGGAGTTGCTAATTTTAAGGCAAATCGCCATAATTTTAGGATTCTTTATTATTTTCCTTTTGTAATTTGTATTTCTATTTCAACCATGCTTTATAAATAGCATGGACTCATTGTAACAAGGGAGATGAAATGAAAATTAAAATGTGAGGTTTGCTCCATCTATTGGTTCTTCAAAGAACCTATGAACTTATCAAGGATTCTTCCTTGTGGCGTTCAAATTTTATACCTTTGGTTCATGATTCAATTATAATCATTAGGTGAGGTTTTGTTACTTTCTACTTTTGGTTCACGTTTATTTATAAACATTGGGTCGAGGTTTGTAACTTTATACCTTTGGTTCGCGTTTTTTTATAAGCGTTGGGTCGGTCTGTTACACCTATGGTTCGCGTTTAATTATAAACGTTGGGTGAGTTGTCATCAAATCTGAATTTTAGCTTTCTTGGGTCTATATTCCAATATTGTTGTTGGGTCTCAACGGCATATCATTGAGGTCCGCATCATTTGGTATTAGCGCCTAGGCTCTAAAATCGTTTACTATCATTTACCTTTTATTTGTTGTTATTATCCTATCTTATTTCTTTTGTATTGTGCACCAAGTTCAAAAAAAAAAAAAAAAAAGAGAAACGTCACCAAATAAAAAGAAAAAGAAAAAAAGAGAGAAATCACAAAAAAAAAGAAGTATTTTTTGGTGTCCTTTTCCTTTTGTTGTCGGCGATAATTCGAGGACGAATCCTTTTGAAGAGAGAGGGAATGATGAGAATCAGTAAGCGTCATTAAAGGATCCATTGCTGGCTGATTGATGGTTGATTAGAAGGATTAAATGACTGATTGGCATCCCTATTTCAAACCTTTCCAATTCCATACCAATTGATTGGCTGATTGATATATTTATTCAAGACATTCCATAGGTGATTTCTTTTCTTGGAGGAGTTGCTAATTTTAAGACGAAATCGGCCATAATTTTAGGATTCTTTTTTTTTCCTTTTGTAATTTGTATTTCTATTTCAACCATGCTTTATAAATAGCATGGACTCATTGTAGCAAAGGGAGATGAAAATGAAAAATTAAAAATGTGAGGTTTGCTCCATCTATTGGTTCTTCAAAGAACCTATGAACTTATCAAGGATTCTTCCTTGTATGCTCAAATTTTATACCTTTGGTTCATGATTCAATTATAATCATTAGGTCGAGGTTTTGTTACTTTCTACTTTTGGTTCACGTTTTATTTATAAACATTGGGTCGAGGTTTGTAACTTTATACCTTTGGTTCGCGTTTTATTTATAAACGTTGGGTCGAGGTCTGTTACACCTATGGTTCGCGTTTTAATTATAAACGTTGGGTCGGAGTTTGTCATCAAATCTGAATTTTAGCTTTCTTGGGTCTATATTCCAATATTGTTGTTGGGTCTCAACGGCATATCATTGAGGTCCGCATCATTTGGTATTAGCGCCTAGGCTCTAAAATCAGGTTTACTATCATTTTACCTTTTATTTGTTGTTATTATCCTATCTTATTTCTTTTGTATTGTGCACCAAGTTCAAAAAAAAAAAAAAAAAAGAGAAACGTCACCAAATAAAAAGAAAAAGAAAAAAAGAGAGAAATCACAAAAAAAAAGAAGTATTTTTTGGTGTCCTTTTCCTTTTGTTGTACGATAATTAGAGAATCCTTTTGAAGAGAGAGGAATGATGAGAATCGGAAGCGTCATTAAAGGATCCATTCTGGTGATTGATGGTTGATTAGAAGGATTAAATGGTGATTGGCATCCCTATTTGAGACCTTTCCAATTCCATACTAATTGATTGGCTGATTGATATATTTATTCAAGACATTCCATAGGTGATTTCTTTTCTTGGAGGAGTTGCTAATTTTAAGACGAAATCATAATTTTAGGATTCTTTTATTATTTTCCTTTTGTAATTTGTATTCTATTTCAACCATGCTTTATAAATAGCATGGACTCATTGTAGCAAAGGGAGATGAAATGAAAATTAAAAATGTGAGGTTTGCTCCATCTATTGGTTCTTCAAAGAACCTATGAACTTATCAAGGATTCTTCCTTGTGGCGTTCAAATTTTATACCTTTGGTTCATGATTCAATTATAATCATTAGGTCGAGGTTTTGTTACTTTCTACTTTTGGTTCACGTTTTATTTATAAACATTGGGTCGAGGTTTGTAACTTTATACCTTTGGTTCGCGTTTTATTTATAAACGTTGGGTCGAGGTCTGTTACACCTTTGGTTCGCGTTTTAATTATAAACGTTGGGTCGGAGTTTGTCATCAAATCTGAATTTTAGCTTTCTTGGGTCTATATTCCAATATTGTTGTTGGGTCTCAACGGCATATCATTGAGGTCCGCATCATTTGGTATTAGCGCCTAGGCTCTAAAATCAGGTTTACTATCATTTTACCTTTTATTTGTTGTTATTATCCTATCTTATTTCTTTTGTATTGTGCACCAAGTTCAAAAAAAAAAAAGCGTCACCAAATAAAGAAAGAAAAAAAGAGAAATCACAAAAAAAGTATTTTTGGTGTCCTTTTCCTTTGTTGTCGTATAATTTGAGGACGAATCCTTTTGAGAGAGAATGATGAGAATCGATGGCGTCATTAAAGGATCCATTGCTGGCTGATTGATGGTTGATTAGAAGGATTAAATGACTGATTGGCATCCCTATTTCAGACCTTTCCAATTCCATACCAATTGATTGGCTGATTGATATATTTATTCAAGACATTCCATAGGTGATTTCTTTTCTTGGAGGAGTTGCTAATTTTAAGACGAAATCGGCCATAATTTTAGGATTCTTTTATTATTTTCCTTTTGTAATTTGTATTTCTATTTCAACCATGCTTTATAAATAGCATGGACTCATTGTAGCAAAGGGAGATGAAAATGAAAAATTAAAAATGTGAGGTTTGCTCCATCTATTGGTTCTTCAAAGAACCTATGAACTTATCAAGGATTCTTCCTTGTGGCGTTCAAATTTTATACCTTTGGTTCATGATTCAATTATAATCATTAGGTCGAGGTTTTGTTACTTTCTACTTTTGGTTCACGTTTTATTTATAAACATTGGGTCGAGGTTTGTAACTTTATACCTTTGGTTCGCGTTTTATTTATAACGTTGAGGTCTGTTACACCTTTGGTTCGCGTTTTAATTATAAACGTTGGGTCGGAGTTTGTCATCAAATCTGAATTTTAGCTTTCTTGGGTCTATATTCCAATATTGTTGTTGGGTCTCAACGGCATATCATTGAGGTCCGCATCATTTGGTATTAGCGCCTAGGCTCTAAAATCAGGTTTACTATCATTTTACCTTTATTTGTTGTTATTATCCTATCTTATTTCTTTTGTATTGTGCAAGTTCAAAAAAAAAAAAAAAGCGTCCCAAATAAAGAAAAAGAAAAGAGAGAAATCACAAAAAAAGTATTTTTTGTCCTTTTCCTTTGTTGTCGATAATTGAGAATCCTTTTGAAGAGAGAATGATGAGAATTGCGTCATTAAAGGATCCATTCTGGCTGATTGATGGTTGATTAGAAGGATTAAATGACTGATTGGCATCCCTATTTGACCTTTCCAATTCCATACCAATTGATTTGATATATTTATTCAAGACATTCCATAGGTGATTTCTTTTCTTGGAGGAAATGCTAATTTAAGACGAAATCGGCCTTAATTTTAGGATTCTTTTATTATTTTCCTTTTGTAATTTGTATTTCTATTTCAACCATGCTTTATAAATAGCATGGACTCATTGTAAAGAGATGAAAATGAAAAATTAAAATGTGAGGTTTGCTCCATCTATTGGTTCTTCAAAGAACCTATGAACTTATCAAGGATTCTTCCTTGTGGCGTTGAAATTTTATACCTTTGGTTCATGATTCAATTATAATCATTGGGTCGAGGTTTTGTTACTTTATACTTTTGGTTCACATTTTATTTATAAACGTTGGGTTGAGGTTTGTAACTTTATACCTTTGGTTCGCTTTTATTATAAGCGTTGGGTGAGTCTTTCCTTTGGTTCTTTGATTATAACGTTAGTTGAGTTTGTCATCAAATCTGAATTTTAGCTTTCTTGGGTCTATATTCCAATATTGTTGTTGGGTCTCAACGGCATATCATTGAGGTTCGCGTCACCCAAAGTCAGTCAAATTAGGGTTAGGGTTTATTTCACAGCATCTATTTAAATACTCTTTGTACTCCTATGGGAAATAGAGATTTTGATTATTCATAAAACTTGTGAGGTTTATTCTCTTTGGTTCTTTGAAGAATTACTTGAACTTATCGGGATTTCCCGTGGCGTTCATCTTGACTTATCAAATGGAAATTCCACCGCCGTTTGTGGCGTCTTCCTTATACCGAGGTTCTTGTTTGTCATAAACAACGGGTCGAGGTCATCCACTCGAATTTGTCCATAGAACGATCTTGGGTTCCTTTTCGTTGCTGGGTCTCATTATTCTTGACGGGGTTCACATCAAGACTTATGAACCATGTTTTGTGTGCATTTATAAGCAGATATTTGTTGTTGTCTATTTTGATGATATACTCATTTATAGCAAAAACCTAGACGATCATGTAGTACATGTGAAATCCGATTTAGATGTGATAAGGAAAGAAAGATTGTTTGCTAATTTAAAGAAGTGCACTTTTTACACTGATAAGCTTGTATTTTTGGGATTTGTTGTTAGTGCACAAGGTATAAAGGTTGATGAAGAGAAGGTATGTGCAATCCAGGCTTGGCCGAGCCCCACAAGTGTAGGTAATGTTTTCTAGTTTCTACCGGGAGTTCGTGAAGGACTTCAGTAGCTTAGCCGCACTGCTTACCAAAGTAATCAAGAAGAACACAAGATTTTGGTGGGGAGAAGAACAAGAGAAGGCATTTCAATTATTCAAAGAGAAGCTGAGTAACGCACCTTTGTTATCTTTACCTAACTTTTCTAAAACGTTTGAAATTAAATTTGATGCTTCAGGTGTTGGTATAGGTGTTGTTCTTACGCAAGAAGGATGACCAATTGCTTACTTCAAGAAACTACCTCAGAATTAATTAACTTTATTCATTAAATTCAGCGTTGTTCCACTCGAACAAGACCTCGAGACTCTACTCCTCAAAACAGGATACTAAGCGGCAGTAATAAGCATCTATAAACAATAATCAATATAAGAGCATCTAATCAAAGATCATCAAAGCGAAATCATACTACATGATTACAAAGGATCCATGCTAAACCTTAATATGCAAAAAGCATGCATCAAGCCCTAATGTCTATAACTCAAAAGTACTAATTACCATGAGTACAGTAGCTTGCAATAAGTTCTCAAGCATCTCTTTATTGAATCCTCCACAGAACCGGATGCTACAATATCCACTATCGGAATCTGATACATATGGAAAAAAGAAAAATAATACAAGAATAAGTCCAACGACTTAGTGGTAGAAATCCATGGCATTGCGTCATTAATTTAGATTCTTATGCGGCATTATGAGAAGCAGTTACCATGCTGATATATATATAGATAATATATATAATCATAAGTACATAATAGTTCAACGTTATGGTCTACCAAGACATTACCCTTCTCGTGAGGTTGCGTATCCAGGGACCAAGTACAATGCGATCCCGGTGCACTAAACATACCACATGTAATAATTATTGAGTTCAACCAGTGGCTCATTCTAATGACGTCTGTCTTATAGTGACCATTCATTGGGAATGCATCATTGGTCACGAGTCATTGGATCCGGCACATGCATTGACCACAAAGTTAACCTGTGGTAAGCCCATGGCCATTATTACATGTCTGTACCATGTCTTACGATGCAATTAGTCTTATCAGTCTTTTACATGTACAATTTTACAAGTCTCATTATTATCTTGTTAACAGACACACGTTTTCATAAAAGAGAGTTCTCCGTAGTTCCAAAATGAATTTCATGAGAGTTGCGAAACATGCATGTTTGACATCTATATAAAATATGTGCAATGCAGGAAAAGTAATAACAAAGCATCCATGTGAGCTTGTACTCACCCTGGCTGTAAAACTCCTTCATGTAATTCCCTTGAGGCTCCAGAAAATAACAAGTAAACATGAGCTATTGGACGGTTGGTGAAAATATGGTTTCCCTGTAATACTTTGGCGATGGTAAACCAGCGTTCATTTGATACGACAATCAAGATCGCGTCACGTATTAGCGTCTTGGGAGAACCTCATTTTTCTCCCTCTAATCTCAAGTCCTAAGGCCAACAAAGCTCCTAATGCCTCCTAACGCAGATCGAAACCTCCATGCAAAGAAACAACGCTAAGCTTAACAAAAAGCTAGCCTAAGCAAGATAAAAGCACAACTAAGCTAACAACTACAACTAGCAACGTAGAACTAAAATCGAGCAGCGTAAAGACGTGTTAAAAGCTAAGGAAACTAAGCGTTACCACCTTGAAGCGAAACCTCGAGTTCCTTCCTTTGGCACACGAAACCTCACAAACACTCAAATATCGGCATTAGGCGAAGAGGGGTTTAGGGGTGAGAATGGTGTGAAATGGGCAGGGTATAGGTCAGAAAGCGGACGTCAAGTGGCGTATGTGACCTTTCCCGGTCCAAAGGTTGTCTAAATCGTCAGTATTACGGAGGGTATTCCAAAAAGTAGCGTACGTTTAGTACTTTCTGGCATACGTCTAGTACTTTCTAGCGTACGTATACTATTCACTGAGTACGGTTGTACTTTCTACTAGTGGACATCCGGTTGGAGACCACCATCGTCACACTAAAAGGCTGTACGTCAACCTAGCGTACGTCCGTGAACCATAGTCCAATTTAACCCTTTAACTGAGCCACTTATGCTTAGTTAAATATTTGGGTCACTACATTCTTCCCTCATAGAAATTTCGTCCTCGAAATTTAAGAGCTTTCATGACACAAGAAGAAACAGTAGCATCACCTTCATGTCCGTAGTTTTACAAGGTCTATGCTCAGCTACATCCTTGAAAAAAGAATCTTATCCCGTTTAGTCTCATAGCATGAACCTCCGTCGTCCAATATAAAGTGATCGACGTTAGGATCCTCATGAGTTGTCACAAATCCATTTACGAGTCACCAAGGGTGTCGTAGTCGATGTTACCCACACTATGCAATCATTGCCAAACCAACGACTCATAAATACCCCAACACAGGTCAAGTCCATGGGTATCTTTAACATGATTTCATACTTCCTAGCTGGAAGCAACTTTTCCTTAGTCGACTACTCTTAAAGAATCTAAATGTATGATTACAAACAAGTATAGCTCAAAGAAATCAACCACGAATAAAATCCTTGAACCTCAATGTACAACATCATACTTGTTCCTACATGTGCCGTCCTCAACAATCTTGATACCCAAGTCGAGTAATTCCATATGGTTTGGTCAATGGGTATCAAGCCATTCTATAGAGGAAAACAAACTCTTTCTTACATGACAATCCCTTCAACCAAACAGGATAGGTATACTATCCAAGTATAATCTTAAAAGAAAGAGTCATACACAATCATTTAAACAAATGCGGTGTGACTCAATATTTCTGCTTGATGCTTCCTTAACTCCATGATTGCGTGCTCCTTGTGATAGGAATCATCTTAATAACACACTCCTTTCTATCCATGATCTTCTTGGTTCCTCCACGTGGTTAATCCTCATTTCCAATGGCTCATACTCCACAACTACATTGGGGTTAGCGATGTACTTTCTTAGCATAGACACATGGAAAATGTCATGCATCCCAACCAAATCTGGGGTAAGGCAATCTTGTATGCCAACCTCCCTTTCCTCCTCAAGTTGCATCACTCCCATCATCAATGCTATCTTAAGGAACACACGATTTCCTACATCGTGTTCCAAAGGTCATCCCTAGTTATCGGCATAACTCTCTTCTACCAACTCTAAGATGCACTCATCCTTCGTCCAATGGTAAGCACTTGAATCATTTCAGGCCCCAACATTGTCTCCTTCCAACGTTGTCCCTCCCAATGTTATCCCGATACAAGGGTGACTGACACTTATGTCCATAAAGTGCTTCATAAGGCGGCATCCAAAAGTCGCCTGTAATGAACTTGATGAATGGTAGGTATTAAACTCTAATCTTGACCTCTCCTCGTCTTTGTACTTCTTGATACTTTCAGGATGTACAATATATGGAGAAGGATGAGTCTTGCTCAAGATCTCATTTCTTAGTCCTTCACCTTCCGACACACACTTATGGGTGATAAACCCAACATCCATAAAACAAAACCCTTATGCCTTATCAATTGCTTGATCTTGGGGCACTCAGGGTCATCCAACCGAGCGACCTTAATTCAAGCAAGCAATCCTGATCCAACCACCAAGTTAGACAAGTGTGTAGACACACCCTCATCTACCACTAGTATTCCCATCCTAGCGAATTCCATAACCAACTAGGGTTGGGAAATTCCGAGAGCAACAAGCTCCACTGTCTCCTTTCTACTCAAGGCACCAGCTACTACGCTAGCTTGATCATAACCCTTAGATCAGCTCTAGCCACCTCCTTTGTCTTCACAGACAACTGTACCTGAGAACTCCGTAGTCCATTTAGGTACAGAAAGATTCTCTAGAATCCCTTAGCTCTTAAGTAACCCTAAATCTTGTAGTCCAATGCAAAAAATCCATGGGTACAAGATTCGCTAATTGCCCTATGCCATAACCCAAGTCCAAGAATATAATGCCTTAACATACTTCTAATGGGCAATTAACAAAATAAAGAATCTTATTATCAACACATTAACAAAGTGTAACAGCATCATGCATTAACAAAACTCTTTAGTTAATGTTACACTTTTAGGTCCAAAACCCCAAAGCAAGTGCAATTATAAAACAAAATACAACTGACTGATGTATGAGTAAACATCCAGTAACTCAGCCCTTAACTACAAAATAAGGCAAACCCATATGCCTTAAACAACTCTAAGGGTTACGCTTAGCCCTTGTCCTGCCATCATTTCCTTCCAGGTGGACCAGTACCGTTCCTTTTGGCCTGGTTGCAGTTCCGAATAAAGTGTCCGACCTTGCCACATCCATAGCACAAATTCTTTCTTGATCTGCATTTCCCAAGATGCAGTTTGCCACACCTATGGCACCAACGACACTTTTCCTTCTTGGAATGCAACTCTCAGGGTGTACTCCTCCTTAAGCTCCATGAGTATTCCCGATAAAACTCTTCCTTGAATCGAGTCCACAGAATGGCCTCCTCGCTTCCTAATTCCATCACCAGCGACTTCCTCTTAGCGTACCATCATCGCCTTGCTTCTCCAGAGAACTTGTAGGCTACGTACTTGACTTTTTGCTCCTTAGTGCAGTTCATAACTCGTAGCAGCTCCTCTAAGCTTGTAAGCCACTCTCTCGCTTCTCCAGAGTTCAGGTTCCCCTTAAACATAGGGAAAGGATGCTCATAGAACTCCTTGAAAGAGCAACCTTTTCTTTCACTTGGAGTAGAGAATCCTCGCACGTTGACTAAAGCTTCCACAAGATGACTTGCCACAGCTTCCAATGCTTGGGTAGCGTCCAGAACGTTCGTCGTCTTTTCATCGGGTTGGGATGGTCTCCTACCATTGTTACTCCGAATGACATCGTGTTGTGGTGACATCTCTGCAGTCACAACGATGATCAGCCCCTAACTTCGAAGCACTACGTCGATCCTCACTCAAGAAGTCAAACCTAATTGCAATCTAACAATACTAAGCGCCTAACCTACTACCACCTTAGCCAAAGACCTAATACAGACCTAAGATTAAGACCTTATGCAATTATCCTAATGAAGATCAGACCTAATCTCCAAGGTTGCACCATCAAAGCAGTCCTAGTCCTGACTGCAATATCGTATCAGATCCCTAAAATCCTCAGTCCAACATCCTCAAGATTATAGGTATCAAAACTCTGTATCCCTTGTACACATATAATCCAATCATATGCTCTGGTAGATCATCTCTTAGAACCTAATAGATCAGGTCCTTTATTCCGCTGAACGAAGAGCTCTAATGAATCCAGATCTAACTCCTAATAGATCCATTCCAACGGCCTAAAGGGCAACTGCTTTGATACCAATTGTAACGCCCTGAGAATTAATTAACTTGTAATTAATTCAACGGTTCGTCTCCCACCTTGTTCCACTCCGAACAAGACCTCCGAGACCTCTACTCCTCAAAAACAGAGGACACTATGCAGCGGAAGTAATAACGTACTACTATAAACATTAATCAGTATAACCAGAGCATCTAATCAAAGATCATCAAAGCAGTGGAAATTATACTATATACATCAATACAAGGGATCCATACTAAATCTTAATATGTAAGCAAGCATGCATCAAGCCCTAATGTCTACAACACAACTCAAAAGTATCTCTTGCAATAAGTCCTCAAGTATCTCTTGGATCGAATCCTCCACAAGAACCGGATGCTTCACAGTATCCACTATCTAGAACAGCGTAATCGTACATATGGAGAAAAAAAGGAAATAATACAAGGGTAAGTCCGACGACTTAGTAAGTAGAAATCCACATGACGTGATGGAGATCAAGGCACCACTTCGAAGGATCTCATTCAAGTACCAATTGGGCCGGTTACGAGAGCACGAGCAAAGAAGTTCAAAGATGAGTACAATGGACTCATTCAAGAGTTATGGGCTCAAGCAAATTCATGGAGGCCCATTGAGCATAATCCACGTGGCAACAAAATCGTCAACTTGATTCAAGTTCTAGAAGGATAATTCCATAACTGATTTCTTTTCTTGGTGGAGAAGTTTTCTTGGAGAAGAAGCTAATTCCATAGGTGATTTCTTTTCTTGGAGGAGAAGTTTTCTTGGAGGAGAAGCTAATTCCATAAGTGATTTCTTTTCTTGGAGGAGAAGTTAATTTAAAATCTACCTTAATTTTAGGATTCTTTTATTTGGGCTTTTATTATTTTCCTTTAATAAGTTGTATTCCTATTTTAACCATGCATTATAAATAGCATGGACTCATTGTAATGAGACACAACATTGATCATTGATAAAATTGGTGAGGTTTATTCTCTTTGGTTCTTTGAAGAACTACTTGAACTTATCGGGATTTCCGCTCATCTCAACTTATCAAACGGAAACTCCATCACCGTTTGTTTCCTTATACCGAGGTTCTTGTTTGTCATAAACAACGGGTCGAGGTCATCCCTTCGAATCTGTCCATAGAACGATCTTGGGTTCCCTTTCGTTGTTGGGTCTCGTTATTCTTGACGAGGTTCACATCATGACGTACTCATCATTAATTTGTGGATTCTTTTATTATAAAACACATGCAGCATTATGAGATGATAGTTATCATGCAGGTGATATATATATATAGATAATATATGCTTATAATCATAAGTAACAGTAATAGTTTAACGTTATGGTCTACCCGAGATGTTACACATTCTCAGCAGGGTTGACGCTGTCCCGAGGGACCTGTAGTACAATGCCAGCGCCCTAATAATTGCACAAAACATAACGTACGTAATACTAGCGACACGATCGATTTCAACCTTGAGTGGCCCGCACCGCTAATGACGTCTGTCCTATAGTGACCATCCATTGTGAATGGCTGCATCATTGGTCACGAGTCATTGGATCCAAAGCCCCCATACACGCACACATTGACCATAAAGCTAACCCGTATAGTAAGCCCATGGCCATTATTATCGCACGTACCGGTGTACCATGTCTTACAATACAATTAGTCTTATCAGTCTTTTACGTGCATAGTTTTACAAGTCTCATTATTATCTTGTTAACAGACACACGTTTTCATAAAAGAGAGTTCCCCGTAGTTTCAAAATGTATTTCATGAGAGTTGCAAACATGCATGTTTGACATCTATATAAAATACGTGAAATACAGGAAAAGTAACAACAAAGCATACATGTGAGTTTGTACTCACCCGGGCCATAAAGCTCCTCTATGTAATTCCCTTGAGGCTCCAAAACCTCGAATACTAAGAAAAGACCTATCATCAGTTTTATTTCTACTAAAGCACAACTCTATAACAAGTAGACATGAGCTATTGGACGGTTGGTGAAAATATGGTTTCCCTGTAATACTCTGGCCGTACGTCTGGCTCGAGGCCGTACGTCCCCTGAGTCATGATGGGCCGTACATCTGGTCACGAGACCGTACGTCTGCTCCGACGTCTTTTGGGGAGAACCTCATTTTGATGTGAAGCCCGTCAAGAATAACGAGACCCAACAACGAATGGGAACCCAAGATCGTTCTATGGACGGAAGACCTCGATCCGTTGTTTATGACAAACAAGAACCTTGGAATAAGGAAGACGCCACAAACAGTGGTGGAATTTCCGTTTGATAAGTCAAGATGAATGCCACGGGAAATCCCAATAAGTTCAAGTAGTTCTTCAAAGAAACAAAGAGAATAATAAACCTCACAAGTTTTATGAATAATCAAAATCTGTTTCCCATAGGAGTACAAAGAGTATTTAAATAGATGCTGTGAAATAAACCCTAATCCTAATTTGATTGACTTTGGGCTAAGCCCATTATCTGATCATAGAATATCTCTAACCCTAGATAAGATGACTTTGGGCCAAGCTCATTACAATAACTCTTAAAATATAGATAAAACATCCATTTAAATATAAATAACCTAATTAACTAATAAGATCCAAATATAGTTAAAATTCCAGCATAGGAAATAAGCTAAAATAGGAAAGAAGAGCTGGACACCTATAATAGCCTTGCAATCCGATCCTTCTCGAATAGACCCAAACTATTTCTTGCCAATTCTGAGCCTTGACTAGATCCTTCTAGAACTTGAATCAAGGTGACGATTCTTTGTTGCCCATGTGGATCATGCTCAATGGGCCTCCACGAATTTGCTTGTGCCCATAACTCTTGAATGAGTCCGTTAAGTACATCCTTGAACTTCTTTGCTCGTGCCCCGAAATTGATACTTGAACGAGATCCTTCAAAGTGGTGCCTTGATCTCCATCATTCCTCTCCTCTTGAAAAGGATTTGCCCACAAATCATCACCTACATCAAAAGGACTCAAATCAGTAACATTAAAAGTGGCACTTACATTGTACTCACTAGGTAAGTCTAGCTTGTAAGTTGTCATTGATACGCCGAGGACTTGAAAGGACCATCTCCTCTTAAGAGCAATTTGAACTCTTTCTTTTCTCATATGCAAAATCTCCATGTTCAAAAAAAATGTCCCTTGTTGGCTTGTGTGGCATATTGCTCCGTTCTTCACTCAATGTTGAGTCTTGCTTTGTCATGAATCTGCTTCACAAAGTCAGCTTTCTTTTTGCCATCTAAATTAATGTGCTCCTTCAAAGGTAAAGGAGGTAAATCCATTGGAATTAAAGGGTTAAACCCATATACAATTTCAAATGGGGAAAATTTGGTAGCAGAATGAACAACTCTATTATATGCAAACTCAACATGTTGTAAACATTCCTCCCATGTTTTGATGTTCTTTCTAATGATTGCCCTCAATAGAGTAGACAAAGTCCTATTTAATACTTCAGTTTGACCATCAATTTGTGGATGACAAGTAGTGGAAAACAATAGTTTAGTACCTAGCTTACACCACAAATTCTTCCAAAAATAGCTCAAGAACTTAGCATCTCTATCCGAGACAATTGTCCTAGGCATGCCATGCAATCTCAATCTCTAAAGAACAAATCGGCAACATGCGAGCGTCGTCCGTTTGTGACATGCAATAAAATGTGCCATTTTGAAAATCTATTCACAACAAAAATGGAATCTCTTCCACGTTTAGTCCTAGGCAATCCTAAAAGTCCATTGAAATATCAATCCAAGGCTACTAGGAATTGGTAAAAAGTATTCTGTTGAGCACTTTGGATTTAGCTTGCCTGTGACACATCTACCACAAATCCGTTATCTCCTTGTGAGGCCAATAGAAGTGGCCCTCAAAATAGCTAAAGTCTTTGCAACTCAAAATGTCCCATTAATCCCCTTAACTCTCATCTTAGACATAGTTTATTTTCTCAAATAGGAATCCATCAAGCTAAAGAACTTACCAAAAGGCGATTTTCTCACAAGCTCGATATTTGATCCAACAAGCATCATTAGGATCCATTGCATGTTCCAGTTGCTTAATGAGCAAGATCCAAGATGATCAAAGAAGCAATTTGGGATTCAAGAGATTTGGGCTGGTTCTAAAAAGCGAGCATTCAAACTTGGGCCCAAAGGAAGATGAAGAAGTAAAATTTAATCCAAGCTATTGATGGGCTATCTTGCTTTGTATAATTTCCTAAGCAATGGCGTGGATTAATGCTGATTAGAAGGATTGACCTTGATTGACCTATTTGACCTTTGCAATTCCATATCAATTTTGGCTGATTGATATATCTATTCAAGACATTCCTTGGTGATTTTCTTGGAGGAGCTAATTTAAGACAAAATCAGCCTTAATTTTAGGATTCTTTTATTTAGTCTTTATTATTTTCCTTTAGTAATTTGTATTCTATTTCAATCATGCATTATAAATAGCATGGACTCATTGTAATGAAGGTCATAAAATGAAATATTTAAAAGGTGAGGTTTGCTTCTTCTATTGGTTCATCAAAGAATGAACTTATCAAGATTCTTCCTTGGCGTTCAAACTTTATACCTTCGTTCAAGATTCTTCATAATCATTGGGTCAAGGTTTTACTTCTTTATACCTGGTTAGTTTTAATTATAAACATTGGGTCAAGGTTTGCTATCAAATCTGAATTTTAGCTTTCTTGGGTCTATATTCCAATATTGTTGTTGGGTCTCAATGCATTGAGGTTTAAATATTCCTCACAAAATTCATGGTCCTTAAATATAATTTTTAATGTGTTCAAAACAAAATTTTGATTATGGAGAGAGCATACCTCAAGAAAGTGAGCATTATTCTAAAGCTTGTACAAATCGATGGAAATGTCTATAACTCCACCATTTTTGTTTAGCTTGTGTTGGCCCTTCAGTGTTTTATTGATCTGTGAATCACGAACTTTAGGCCATATCTGCCACGTCTCTAAAGGAACCAATGACATTTCGTCCTTCTTTTAGAACATATATTATGAAAATAACAATTTCAAATGTTTTTGAAAGTTGGTGAAGACAACAAGGTGTTTTCACTTTCTTTGATTAATTGAATGTTCTTCTGATTCTTGATCTCTTGATTAGTGTCTAAATCTTTAGTCCTTAAAATTGTAGAAGCAAGTCCAGAAATCAACATTACCTACACTTGCTAATTTAAAATCTATTACTTTTCTCTTCATCAACCAATACCTTGTGCAAACAACAAATAAGACAACAACAAATCTGTTGATAAATGCACAAAACATGGTTCATAAGTCTCATAAATGCTAATCAATAAAACACAATAACCATTCATACAAACATATTTGTTTTAAATTTTCATTCATCTCTTCTTTTGTCCTAATTTGATGATATTTTTTAAATCAAGTAATAGCATATTCTCAATCATTTTTTACCTTCTCTCCGTATTCTTGATGAACACAGAACTCCATCTTCTTCTCCTACTCAAGATATGCCTCAATCAGATCCCTTGAAACATCTTCATCAATACCACCTTGTTATCTTAACAATTCTAGCTTCTCCAAATCCCTCTGTTTATTGTTAACTTGACTGATCTTCTTCAAAAACCATACCCATAATGCTCTTCATCCTCATCTGGTGAACTCTTCCCTTCTACATAAATTCACCTTTTATTTGCTCTCAAATCTATTCTCCATGCTATCGTTTTGAATCCATCTCTATCTTCATCCTGACTCATCTTCATCATGGCCTTAAACACTTTGGATCAATAATTTTATCATTTTTTGCTCTTACCACTATCTTGAGTCATGTGCTGCAAAACAAATTAGAAAAAAAAAATAAAATAAAGGACCTCTGTTCCTCGTGTTTACACTCAAGAATTTGATCACTCTCTGTGTTTCACTCATAATATGGCTCTTACCCTCGATATTCTCAATTAGACAAATTAGAATATGGTTTAATTTTAAAGACAAACAACAATTCCAAGCACTAATCCAAATTGATTATTTGACACAAAAATTGAATTTTCAGATTAGAATTAGAGGAATATTTTAATTTGGAAAAACAGAATAGTACTTTTTTTTTTTGAACTCCTTTTCTTTTCTTCTTAGTTCTCTTTTTTTTTTTGATCAGCATAGCTTTTGAGAATAATGAAATAAGATTTGAAATAACTAGAAGAAGTGAGACCCATATAGTTTCATCAACAACATCAAACAAAGATTGAATTATAAAAATTAAAGAAGAGATAAATAATGTAAAGAAGAAACAATGGAATGAAAGATGTTAAAGGATGCAAACTGAACTAAAATGATACCAATGATGTAATTTTCAGAATACTGAGACCTAACAAAGGGACCCAAGTTAGTTCTATGTGGCGATGGAAGACCTAGTTGTTACACAAAAGAACCTCTATAAAACACGGTGTGGAATTTCCATTGATAGTCAAGATGAATGATGACAAATTTAAATGAAATTGAACAAAGCTTCAGAAATAGTTGAACCAAGAAACCTAAGCTTTGTGTGAAAAATTATGCTATTTTAACCTAAATGAGATGTTTTTCACAACAAAAAGTATTAAAATGAAATCAAATAAAAATGGTTGAGGTTTTCTCACCATTTTATACTTAATTGGAAAATAATCCTTATCGGTTTGAAATCCATCTCTTGCTCTATCAAGGATTCAAGATGTCCTTTTGAAAGACACCATAATTTAACTCAAAGGATCCAAAGTGAATGTGTTAAAACAAACTACTATGGATAAATGGAGAATAAATGGAATGTATCCATGGATGAAAAACCAAAAACGATTTGATTCAATCTCACTTGAACATAAACCAAGTGAACATTTAACAATAGAAATATGAGATAAATAACTTAAACATAAGCATTTAATATAGCATTGGTTGGTTCTTTGATCTTGAATATCTTAGCTCATTCAAGTTTCTCAACTTTACAAAGATAGTCATAATGCTCTTCATTAGTGGAGTATCTTGGTGTTGTTTGAAATATTTTTTATAGACTTGTTATCTTCTTCTTTGCTCATAAAGAAAAGTAAAGAACTCACAAAGATTTTTGTCTTTGACAAAAATTTCATATAAGATCACAATTTAGAATAATTTGATAAAATAACATCTAATGAAATCAAGATTGGTTCACATGAAATTGAAGACTTTAAGAGAGGTCTTAAGTCAAGATTAGAAATTAAAAAACACAAAAATGAGAGATGATTTTCAAGTTCTCTCTTCATAAACTTGATACTCACGAAAAGATTTACCTCATCCATGTTTTAATTTTCATGCTCTTTAGACTCTTGATGTGTGGATGATTAGGAAGTTTAGACCTTTAAGGAGGTTGAATCTGATGGAATCAAGGCACCGAAGGATCTCATTCAAGTACCAATTGGGCGATTCGAGCAAGCAAGAAGTTCAAGATGTACTCAATGGACTCAAAAGAGTTATGGGCTCAAGCAAATTCATGGAGGCCCGGCATAATCAATCAACAAAGAATATATTCAAGTTCTAGAAGGATAATTCCAGTTCTTTTCTTGGTGGAGAAGTTTTCTTGGAGAAAGCTAATTCCATAGGTGATTTCTTTTCTTGGAGGAGATTTCTTGGAGAAGCTAATTCCATAAGTGATTTCTTTCTTTTTTAAAGAAGTTAATTTGACAAATCTACCTTAATTTTAGGATCCTTTTATTTGGGCTTTATTATTTTCCTTTAATAATTGTATTCCTATTTAACCATGCATTATAAATAGCATGGACTCATTGTAATGAGACACAACATTGATCATTATTGGTGAGGTTTATTCTCTTTGGTTCTTTGAAGAACTACTTGAACTTATCGGGCATTCATCTCGACTTATCAGCGGAAACTCCATCAGTTTGTGTCTTTTATACCGAGGTTCTTGTTTGTCATAAACAGCGTTGAGTCATCCTTAAATCTGTCCATAGAGCGATCTTGGGTTCCTTTCGTTGTTGGGTCTCGTTATTCTTAGTTCACATCATTTGGTATCAAGCTCGGTTTCTATTTGGGTTTGCCTATCCTTTAACATCTTTCATTCGTTTCTTTTTTGTTGATACATTATTTATCTTAGCTTTTCTTTACCCTAGTTCAATCTTTATTGTTCTTGTTGGTCCTTCTTCTAGTTATGTCAATCTTTTATTATTCTCAAGAATATGATCCAAAAAAGAAAAAAAAAAAAGATACTCTAGAAGAAGGAGAAAAAAAAAAAAAAAACTATTCTGTTCTTCCAAATTATATATTCCTTCTAATTCTAATCTGAAAAAAAATTCCATATTCTGTTTTCAAAATGAAATTCCTTCATTAGTGTTTGTTGCTAAACTACATTTAAAATTTAAAACTACCATACTCCTTCTAATTCCAAACAAAAATTCCATTCTTATTTCAAATCTAATTCTTGATTAGTTCTTGGTGAATTGTTGCTGGAAATTTTGAGTTGTTTGTGTAGTTTCAAAAGAACTAAAAGAGAATTATCATGAAAGGCAAGTGGTGAGAACATCTAAGAGCCATATTATTTGGAAAACACAGTTAACCAAATTCTTGAGTGTAAACACGTGAGTTTGTGAGGTCCTTTATTTTATTTATTATTATTTTTTTTTTCTAACCTTTGTTTTGCAGCAATCATGACTCAAGATAATGGTAGCATTATGATACAAAATTTGATCAAAAATTATGGGCCATGATTGTGAGATGAGGCGTGTGATGAAGATAGAGATGGGCAGTTCATGAGCGGATAGATTCATGGAGAATAGGCTGAGCAACCACACTCGTTTGTAGAAGGGAAGAGTTCCACCAAGGGAGGAGGATGAAGCTATGGATCTGGTTTTGATGAAGAAGAAGATCGAGTCCATTGTTAACAATAGGAGACCCAGAGGAGATTTGGAGAAGCTAGAATCGTGAAGATAACAACGGGTGGTAAGATGAAGATTGTCCTTTCAAAGAACGATGAGCATATCTTGAGTGGGAGAAGAAGATGGAGTTCGTGTTTGATTGCCAACTACGAGACAAAGAAGGTAAAATTAGCTGATTGAATTTTCTGAATATGCTATTACTTGGTGGGTACTTATGACAAGGCAATAGAAACGACCAATAGACACATGGAGGAGATGAAACTAGTGATGAGAAAGTTGTTCAAGTTACTACTAAGAGTTGTACAAAAAGCTACAAGGTCTTAGACAAAGTTTGCGTGAGGATTACTAAATGGAGATTGCTATGATGCTAATGTGAGGATCAGGCCACAATGGCTAGATTTTTACTTGGCTTAAAGAGATCCATGATAAGTGAGATGCGCATTATGTTGGAAGATATGGTTTTGCTATCAAAGTGGAACAACAACTTAAGAGATGGGACACGTGCAGGCCATAACTCTAGTTCTACCTCTTGAAATCGAGTCATGCCAAGCCACTAGACAAGTCACAAAACCGAACCCAAGTGGACCACCAGACGTTCCTCAAAAAAAAGCCTCTACCTCTAGGAATCGTGACATTAAATGTTTTAGATGTCAAGGAGATAAGTCAATTGTCCAAACAAGCGTCATGGTGTTTGAATGGTGAAAGACCGATTTTGAAGATTGACACCTGACATGCCGCCATTGGAGGATGTTTTGAGGAGGTATTTAGCTAATGCAGTGTGGAGGCATTGAGCTTGCAAGCAAAAGGAGTTGATGAAGTACTAGGAGAACATCTTTCACTAGGTGCTATGTTAAAGACAAGGTATGTAGTATGATTATTGATGGTGGTGTTGTACTAATAAAGCACAATTATGGTTGAGAAATTGGGATTGCCATGGTAAAACATAGACCGTACAAGTTCAATGGTTAAATGATAGTGGTGAGATAAGGGTGAACAAGCAAGTGTTTCATTTTCTAATCTGAAGATGAAGTGTTGTGTGATATAATCCGATGACACTTATTGACGTCCATGGCTTTGATAGCATGAAGTATGATGGCTTACAAGTACTCTTTTGTCAATCAAGATCAATCACTCTTGTACCATAACAAGAGTATCGAGGATCAAGTGAGATTACAAGAGTGATCAAAAGAAAGAACACAAAAGAAAAAGAGTGAAAGAAATGAGAGGCCAAAAAAATAGAGAAAAAAGAAAATCAAAGTTCAAAGAAAAGATCATTCTATGGACAGATTTGAAGGATGACCTCGTTGTTTATGACAAAAAGAACCTCGGTATAAGGAAAGCACAAACGGTGATGGAGTTTCCGTTTGATAAGTCGAGATGAAGCATGGAAATCGATAAGTTCAAGTAGTTCTTCAAAGAACCAAGAGAATAAACCTCACCAATCAATGATCAATGTTGTGTCTCATTACAATGAGTCCATGCTATTTATAATGCATGGTTAAAATAGGAATACAACTTATTAAAAAATAAAAGCCCAAATAAAAGAATCCTAAAATTAAGGTAGATTGTCTGAAATTACTCCTCCAAGAAAAGAAATCACTATGGAATTTGCTTCTCCTCCAAGAAAAGAAATCACCTATGGAATTAGCTCTTCTAGAAAACTCTCACCAAGAAAAGAAATGGGTTATTGTAGCTGAATCGTGGATTGCTCAAACCCATGAGATCCATTCCCTCATGAAGGTTGCCTCAAATCATCACCTACATCAAAGGACTCAAATCATAACATTAAAGTGGCACTTACATTGTACTCGTAAATCTAGCTTAAGCGTTGTCATTGATCTCGAGGACTTGGAAAGGACCATCTCCTCTTGGGAGCAATTTGGAACATCTTTTCGGGAATCTTTCTTTTCTCATATGCAGCCAAACCCAATCTCCGGTTCAAAAACCAGGCGTCCTTGTTGGCTTGTGGCATATTGGTCCGTTCTTCGTTCAATGTTGAGTCTTTCTCATGAATCTGCTTCACAAAGTCAGCTTTCTTTTGCCATCTAAATTATCAGGTAAAGGAGATAAATCCAATGGAGTTAAAGGATTAAACCCATATACAATTTCAAATGGCGAAAATTTGGTAGCGAATGAACAGCTCTATTATATGCAAACTCAACATGTGGTAAACATTCCTCCCATGTTTTGATGTTCTTTCTAATGATTGCCCTCAATAGAGTAGACAAAGTCCTATTTACTACTTCAGTTTGACCATCGGTTTGTGGATGACAAGTAGTAGAAAACAATAGTTTAGTACCTAGCTTACACCACAAAGTCTTCCAAAAATAGCTTAAGAACTTAGCATCTCTATCCTAAACAATTGTCCTAGGCATGCCATGTAATCTCACAATTCTCTAAAGAACAAATCAGCAACATGTGAAGCGTCATCCGCTTTGTGACATGGAATAAAATGTGCCATTTTAGAAAATCTATCCACGACAACAACAAAATGGAATCTCTTCCACGTTTAGTCCTAGGCAATCCTAACACAAAATCCATTGAAATATCAATCCAAGGCTCACTAGGAATTGGTAAAGGAGTATACAAACCGTTGGGCTGCACTTTGGATTTAGCTTGCCTACGTGTGACACATCTACCACAAATCCGTGACATCTCGCTTCATGTGAGGCCAATAGAAGTGGTCTTGTAAAATAGCTAAAGTCTTTTGCAACTCCAAAATGTCCCATTAATCCCCACCATGTGATTCCCGCACTAATAACTCCCTCATAGAATGTTAGGCACGCATAGCTTATTTTCTCGAAATAGAAATCCATCAAGCCTAAAGAACTTACCGAGGTGATTTTCTCACAAGCTCGATATTCCTCACAAAATTGTGGTCTTGATATAATTCTTTAATGTATTCAAAACCAAGCAATTTTGCATCAAGTGTGAGAGTAAGGCATACCCACAGAAAGTGCATCAATGACACATTCTCCTTACCTTGCTTGTACCGAATGACGACGGAAACGTCTCTATGAACTCCACCCATCGCACATGCCTTTTGTTTAGCTTGTGTTGGCCCTTCAAGTGTTTCAAGGACTCATGATCGGTGTGAATCACGAACTCCTTAGGCCATAGGTAGTGCCACGTCTCTAAAGCCCAACCAATGCATAACTCCTTGTCATAAGTTGGGTAGTTTAAGGCTGCCCTGAGTTTCTCTGAAGTAAGCAATTGGTCGTCCCTCTTGCATAAGAACGGCCCTATACCAACACCTGAAGCATCACATTCAATTTCAAATGTTTTAGAAAAGTTTGGTAAAGACAACAAAGGTGCGTTAGTCGACTTCTCTTTGATTAATTGAAATGCCTTCTCTTGTTCTTCTCCCACCAAATCCAACGTTCTTCTTGATCACTTCTGAAGAGGTGCGGCTAAGCTCTGAAGTCCTTCACGAACCGCCGTAGAAACTAGCAAGTCCATGAAAACTACTTAACATTACCTACACTTGTGGGGCTCGCCAATCTTGGATTGCACGTACCTTCTCTTCATCAACTCAGTATACCTTGTGCACTAACAACAAATCCCAAAAATACAAGCTTATTGGTGTAAAAGTGCACTTCTTTAAATTAGCAAACAACCTTTCTTTCCTTAGCACATCTAAAACAGATTTTACATGTACTACATGATCATCTAGGTTTTTGCTATAAATGAGTATATCATCAAAATAGACAACAACAAATCTGCCTATAAATGCGCAAAACATGGTTCATAAGTCTCATAAAGGTGCTCGAGCATTAGTCAAACCAAAAGGCATAACTAACCATTCATATAAACCATATTTTGTTTTAAAGGCGGTTTTCCATTCATCTCCTTTTATCCTAATTTGATGATAACCACTTTTAAATCAATCTTAGAAAATATGCAAGAACCATGCAGCTCATCTAACATGTCATCTAAGCGTGGGATAGGATGACGATACTTTACCGTTATGTTGTTGATGGCTCGGCAATCAATGCACATTCTCCATGTCCCATCCTTCTTAGGTACAAGTAAGACCGGAACCGCACATGGGCTCATGCTCTCCCTCACGTGCCCTTTTCCAATAATTCACTTACCTGCCGTTGAAGCTCCTTTGTCTCCTCGGGGTTGCTCCTATAAGCTGGTCGGTTTGGAATGGTTGCACCGCACAAAATCAATTTGATGTTCAATCCCTCGGATTGGAGGTAACCCATGTGGTGTTTCCTCGTGGAAGACATCCTCGCTCCTGCAAAGAGAAGCAATAGAACTAGGCAAAGCATGGTCAAGTTCGTTAGTGTTTAAAAGTGCCTCTTTGTACAAAAGTACAATCATCGGCTGATTTGAAAACATTGCTCGCTTGATCTCACTCACTTTTGCATAGAAATTCTTTTGTTTTCTCTCTGATTTTCTCTCAAGGGCCGAACTTTGATTTTCTTTTTCTCTCTCATTTTTTCGCCTCTCTCGATTTTCACTCTTTTCTTTTGTTCGCTCTCTTTCTTTTGATCACTCTCCTTTTGTAATCTCACTTGATCCTCAGATACTTGTTATGTGTTAATGGTACAAGAGTGATTGATCTTTGATTGAGTACAAAAGAGTACTTGTTCGTAAAGCCATCATACTTCACATGCCTATCAAACTGCCATGGACGCCCTAGCAATAAGTGTCCCGCTTGCATCGGTACTATATCACACAACACTTCATCTTCGATACGATTCAAATGCAACTAACACTTGCTTGTTCACCCTTATCTCACCATTATCATTTAACCATTGCAACTTGTACGGTCTAGGGTGCTTTACCATGGGCAATCCCAATTTCTCAACCATAATTGTGCTTGCAACATTAGTACAACTACCACCATCAATAATCATACTACATACCTTGTCTTTAACGTAGCACCTAGTGTGAAAGATGTTCTCCCGCTGTACTTCATCAACTCCTTTTGCTTGCAAGCTCAATGCTCTCCTTGCCACCAATGTCAATGCATTAGGGGCTAAATACTCCTCCTCAAAAACATCCTCCAATGGTGCATGTCATCGGTGTCGAATCTTCACAATCGGTCACAATTTCACCATTGGCTTGCAACACCATGACTTGCTTGTTTGGACATTGACTTGCTATGTGGCCCCTGCCTTGACATCTAAAACATTTAATGTCACGATTCCTAGAGGTAGAGGCTTCGATTTTACCTTGAGGAACGTGGCTGGTGGTCGCGGACTTGGGTTCGGTTTTGGCAATTGTGACTTGTCTAGTGGCTTGGCATGACTCGATTTCAAGAGGTAGAACTAGAGTTATGGCTTGCGTGTCCCCTCCCTCTCTTAAGTTGTTGTTCCACTTTGATAGCCGTGCACCATATCTTCCAATTCCACATAATGCTGCATCTCTACCTTATCATGGATCTCGGTTTAAGCCAAGTAAAAATCTAGCCATTGTGGCCTCCCGATCCTCCTCTACATTAGCGGATCATAGCAATCTCCATCTCCTTGTAGTAATCCTCTCACGCTCACTCCTTGTCTAAGACCTTGTAGCTTTTGTACAACTCGGTAGTAGTAACTTGGAACGAACCGCTTCTCATCACTACTTTCATCTCCTCCCATGTGTCTATTGGTCGTTCTCTATTCCGCCTCCTGTTTGTCACAAGTTGATCCCACCAAGTAATAGCATATTCAGAAAATTCAATCACGGCTAATTTTACCTTCTTTGTCTCTGAGTAGTTGTGGCAATCAAACACTTAACTCCATCTTCTTCTCCCACTCAAGATATGCCTCAGATCAGATCTACCTTGAAAGGACGGAATCTTCATCTTAATACCACCCAAGTTGTTATCTTCGCGATTCCTAGCTTCTCCAAATCTCCCTCTGGGTCTCCTATTGTTAACAATGGACTCCCGATCTTCTTCTTCATCAAAACCAGATCCATATCGCTCTTCATCCTCCTCCCTTGGTGGAACTCTTCCCTTCTACATAAATTACGACCGTTTTGTGGTTGCTCCTCACGTCTATTCTCCATATGATCTATCCGTTCATGAACCTGCTCCATCTCTATCTTCATCACACGCCTCATCTCACTCATCATGGCCTCCATAAACACTTTTTGATCAGTCAATTTTGTATCATTTTCGGCAATGCTCTTACCACTATCTTGAGTCATGATTGCTGCAAAACAAAGGTTAGAAGAAAAAAAATAATAATAATAAATAAAATAAAGGACCTCACAAATCACTCCCTTACGTGTTTACACTCAAGAATTTGGTCACTCTCCACTGTGTTTTACTCAAATAATATGGCTCTTACCCTCCGATGTTCTCACCACTCTTGCCTCTTTTCACTCGATAATTCTCTTTTAGTTCTTTTGAAACTACACAAACAACTCAAAATTTCCAGCAACAATTCACCAAGAACTAATCAAGGAATTTCAGATTTGAACATAAGGAATATGGAATTTTTCAGCTTGGAATTAGAAGGAGTATGGTAGTTTTAAGTTTTGGAAGCACAGAATAGTTTCGAGCAACAATTCGCACTAATGAAGGAATTTCATATTTTGAAAACAGAAAATGGAATTTTTTTTTTTTTTTTTTTTCAGATTAGAATTAGAAGGAATATATGGGAATTTGGAAGAACAGAATAGTTTTTTTTTTTTTTTCTTCCTTCTTCTACGAGTCTATCTCTCTTTTCGTTTTCTTTTTTTTTTTTTTTTCCTCCTCCTTCTCTGAGTCTATCTCTTTTTTTTTTTTTTTTTTTGGATCAGCGACTAGCTTTTGAGAATAATAAAATAAGATTTCGACATAACTAGAAGAAGTGACTACAGGTGGTGGAATAGAGAACGACCAATAGACACATGGATGATTGATAAAAACTTGTGAGGTTTATTCTCTTTGGTTCTTTGAAAAACTACTTGAACTTATCGGATTTTCATGGCGTTCATCTCGACTTATCAAACGGAAACTCCATCACCGTTTGTGGCATCTTCCTTATACCAAGGTTCTTGTTTGTCATAAACAACGGGTCGAGGTCATCCCTTCGAATCTGTCCATAGAACGATCTTGGGTTCCCATTCGTTGTTGGGTGTTGTTATTCTTGATGGGGTTCACATCAAATTGTTGGCACGTACCTCCAATATATCGAGACACCGATTGATGCTTTATCTTCGCTCCATCCTTAGGCACCATCTTTGCCATCTTCCTTGGTACTTCTTTTTGTGGAATGTTTTTATTTTTTTCTGCCACCATGAACTCTTTGGGTTGCACGCAACTTTGAAATTCTGGTGTATTGAGTTTGAAACCGGATTCCCCCCGATTGGCCTGAGCTTGTACAAGGGGTTGATGCCTGTGCACTCCGCGCTTTGCAAAAGGGTCTCAATCTTCATCCTCCACAATTGCGTCATCCTCTTCCGATTCGTGCGGTGAGGGTATATGTCGACATCTATCTCGACCACTGCCGATGAACAATAGTTTTGTGAGGGCTACAATTTGTTCCTTCAAGCTCGCAAATTGTGCCTTTGAGTATGCTTGATAGGCTGCCAATGATTCTTCTCTAACTGGTTCTTCGCGATCATTCATGTCCTCCACGTGTGCAAAGCGATTACCCCTTCCCCTTGTGACTGGTGCCATGGAAAGAGACTGGGCTCTAATACCAACTGATGCAGCGATAGATTATGTATAATCAAGAAAACAGTAAATAGAGGGGATAAATATTCCTAAGATTGTGAGACTATCACAAAATCAAAGAAATCTTCTCTAAGCAAAAGATGCTATAGCTTGAAGGAAAATAACCAAGAAACTCAACTCTGAGTATTCTTATTAAACAAAATCAATAATAATAAACTATTGCATTCTCATGGCTCTTAGCATTTATTTATAGCCCCAAGACTCGTAGTCCTAAGATAACAATGAAATAAAATCAATTTAGAAGTCTACGAAAGAAAACTAAACCAATTAAAAGACTAACAAAGAAACCTAATTTAAATAAAAGGCTGAAAGATAAGATAAGATAAAATACTAACAAATAAACCTAATTTAAATAAAAGACTAATAGAGAAGATAGGTCATCCTAATCTACATCAGATACCCACAAACATCTCAGGTACACATTTTATTCTCTATTATGCAAAATATATCAATCATGGTTTAAATTCAAAAGCAAGCTTAATCAAACAAACACTATCTTCACAAATTTTAGGGAATTAACAATCAAGATACAAACATGGCATTATGAGATACAAAAATCAATTCTAGTGAAAGTGAGATTAGCACAAAAAAAATGGGATTTCAAACCTAATCTATAGTTTTGTATGCTTCGACACTCAAAATTCATTGGACGACACATCAAAAACAATAACCAAGATTCTTCAATTTTTTTTTTTTTTTTTTTTATTGCATAACTTCATTAAGCTTTCTAATTGACCCATGTATCAAGCGTTAAGTCAATGACTCTCAAACCAAATGGTTTTAGGGCATTAAGCGTAAAAACACCCCTAAGGACCTACTAACTCGAGTCAAAAAGGCTACAAAGCTTTGCTAATCACATCTAACTTCTCACTTTTTTACGCGAATACTCAATGCTTAATGAGGCAAGAGATCTGGTTACTCGGTGGATAGCTCAAAATGATCATTTTTTTTTTAAATAAACCACGGTTATCTTTCCAAACGGTTTTCCAACTACATTCAAGCTTACAAAACTAGCAAAACCAAAACCAGATTTTTATCCCACAAATTGTGTGCCAATTGCGCTCGTGAAACTCAAATTGAACTATAATATTTCATTATGCCATGAAAGTAACATAACTGAAAATCCCTTAATCATTGTGATCATATGTTCGTCAAATTAAACACACCAATGAAAATAAACCATAACTGAAATAAAATGCATAATAAAAAATAAAATGTGCACACAAGATAAAAATACCCCCAAACTCAAAATCTGCACTATCCACAGTGTGCTGATATAGAAAATGAAACATAGTGCAAGGGGTATAAAAATAAACCAAGACATCACAAAGACGTCACGGGGCTGGTGGAGGTGCGTGAGGTCCTGCTGCTGGAGGCAATCTATCCATGATAGCTCGGAACATCTCCTGGACCTCGAGTCTATCTTGACGAGCGTCCCTCTAAAAATCTGCAAACAGAAATCGTACGTCCCTGATCTGGGACCATATGTCGACGAGGGTGTCTTGGAAGTGTAATAGATTTGAGCATCTGAGCGTGATACACTCCTCATCCTTGTACTCCTCTCCTCGCTGCTCCTCCGCTCGCTCGTCATGGCCGAAATGCCATCACGCTACCGCTTGTGGCTGGTGCTGGCTCGTGCGGCTCGCATGAGGAGATAGACTCTAATCGGATGGAGCCAAAGTATGGGCTCTCAGTGATCGGCCCATTCGCAGTGTGCCTCTGATCCTTTTCTGTCATAAAATGTGCGTGATGAGAAAGGGGAAAGGCAATCCCCATGTCTTCGTGTGCTCTGCCCCCCGATGGTGCACTCCCTAACAGAATTTCTGGATCTGACGCTAGATAATCTCAGCTATAGAACACCAGATTCCTCTATGAAATGAGTAGAGGGCACTAAGGAATAAGTCCCGCCTCTGTGTCTTGTGTCCCAACAGACACACATTGCGATACAGCACCATATCAATGAAGAGAAGATTCCGAGGAATCTTCGTCTTGCTGGTTGCATTTCAGCGGTCATTGGCATACTACCCCCCACACATATCGGAAACGATGTCCTCGAGTGTGAGCATGGAGGGGCACTCAATCCAGGGGATGTCTGACTCAGGCGGCTCATGGCTGCATTTCAACACAGCCGCTACATCAGCAATGGTCGCCTCCACTTCTCTTTCGTCAATGGAAGAGAAAAGTATGTTCGGCTGGTCACCGTCAATTTTCAGATGAGCGTAAAACTCTCTAACCAACCGCTCTCGTATGCAGTGGAGGCGACGGGTTTGAAAAGCCTCTTCAAACCCCGACGCTTAAATTCCCCAACGGCCCAACTTGTGGCTTTCATTGGAGAACACCTCTTTGATGGCAATGGTATTCTCCAACAAGAGGTTTCAGCTCTCCATAGACGGCCTAGCTACAATGGCATGGGATCCTGATGACCGGGACGATGAACCTCGCCCTCTAGGCATGCTGGAGGTTCGTTGGGGCAATCTGTCGAGCACCTGGTGTGCAGCCCGAATTCAAAGGGTTGGAGAACCCTTCTAAAAATCAAATCCAACCCCCTGCAATCAAAGAAATTTCAACACAGAATCAAAGGGCACAATCCAAGAGTGGATTAGTGCCCTTTGATTGAACAGAAAATCAAAAAAAAATGGGGGGTTTTTGGGTGGAATAGGTTTCGGGTTGGTTGGGGACAAAATGGGAAATCTGGGATTTTGGGTGGCCGGCGGTGGGTGGGTACGATGGAGAAGGGCCGGCAGTGGTGAGTGGAGGGTGGAGGGGATGGTGGGTGGCGGTGGGTGTGGAAAATTTGGATGCTAGGGAGGAGAGTGACGGAGGAGAGGGAAGGCGGCTGTACGGCTGGTTGTGAAAAATGGGGGAGAGGGGGGGGAAATGTGACCTAAAATCAGTACATTGAACGCACATAGGTATGCTCAATACTGCATTTGTGCAGGTGCATGAGTGTGTGGTGAATGCATGCGTTCAACTTACGTAAGTTCGAACGACGATCGCAAATGAAATGTGTGTGGGGCTATGGTCGAACTCATTTGGGCGAGGTTGAACGCAATGCGTGTACACGTTCAAACGTACAGGAATACGTTGAAACGCAGAGAGCAAACCAAAATAAAAAAAAAAAAATTTACAAAATTTACACAAAGGTTTTATTTTTTATAAAATCACAAGACACACAAAACACAAAAAATAATATTTACACAAACCCACAATTTAGGTACAGCATAAAAGAGTGCTTCCCCAAATTTGACTAAAAAAATAAAACAAAAGGCAATAAACATAATGAGGGGTGCCTCCCACAAGCTCTAAGTTTAACGTCTTCAGCCAAACTCGTGATAAAAAACAAACTACCTATGATACTAGGTAGACACAACAACTGCTGTACCGAGAATGGTGGGCACTATCTTGCCTGGGTCAAACGAGTGATGGTTGTAGCTGGGATAATCTATAAGCAAAGATGGGTGTCTAGCTAATACCGACCTCAGATGATCATAAAATGGGGGAGGAAAATAGTCATTCCTTCCCAGGGTCCATCTCGGCCTCCTTGGCCGCATATGAATGGGAGCAAAAAGTTTGCTCTTAGTATTAAAATTAGGTGACTCAAATATGGAGGAATAAACAGTGGGGAAAACTAAATCCATGGTTTCCCCACACTCCGACTGTAACTCAGATATGGGATCGATAAAGAAAGGAAGTAGCTCAACTACTTCATAAGTCTGATCATCTCCTAGCAAATAATAGTTCCCTCCAAACGCCCAACTGCTTCATCAGTTGGTTCAATTAACCTACCAAAATCTATGTTTCCTCCAACTTGAGCGAAACATTCCAACTCCGGGTCCTCAAGACTGAGCTCATACCTTGGCTTGTCAAGCTGTAGTGGCTCACTCAAATGACCTCCAGATAGCAAAGCACTCCATGTCAGGGTCCTCCAGGCTAGGCTCATGCAAAGCTGGCCTAATCAGCCTGTTTAAATCTAGGTCCTGAGTAAAACACTCAATCTCTGGGTTCTCAAAATCAAAATCATCAATGATTTCTTCAATGAAGCACGTAGGATGGGTCTCATCGTATTCCAGTGGTTGGCTATTGATGTTGAAAATATTGAGCTCAACCGTCATGTTTCCAAATGAGATCGTCATCACTCCCGTCCTATAGTTGATTAGGGCGTTAGCCATAGCTAAAATGGTTGCCCTAGAATCAGTAGAATTTGATTTGCCACATCGTGAACTGGCTCCGTGTCTGTCACTATAAAGTCCACAGGGAAATAAAACTTGTCAACCTATCTGCCAACTGAAGCGTCACAGTGGTTGGCTTCAACTCTCCCAGTCCCAATTTTAAATACACTGAATGGTTGGCCCCCAGGTCCAACAATGCCCTATTGATCTGACTCTCTCCAATCATGCAAGCAATGGTCGGACATCCAGGGTCCTTATACTTGATGGTTAGCTTGCATTGGAGGATGGAGCTTACTTGCTCCGTCAGATAAGCCTTCTTTGGGACATTGGTCTTTCTCTTAATTGTGACCAGATCCTTCAAGAATTTCGCATATGATGGCACTTGCTGAATTGCATCCAAGAACGGGATGTTTATCTAGACTTGCTTAAACACCTCTAATATTTCAGCAAACTGCGCATTCTTCTTTGGCGCTCTCAATCTCTCTGGATAAGGGGCTTTTGGGACAAATGACCTTGTAAGGTCCTTCTCAGGGGGAGTGACTATAGATGGCTCAGCATCTTTCTTCTCATTATTGTCACTCTTTGTCTCCCCTTGCTCAGCAAAGTCTGTTGCTGGTACTACTCTATCTACTGCTTCTGGTGCTCATCCACACGGTTGTCCACTCGTTTCCCTGACCTCACTGTGACAATCGCATGGGCATGTTCCGATAGTGCATGCCCTAGGATTGTTCACTGGTTGGCTGGGGAGCTTTCCCTTGTCCCTCTCACCTATGTAATTTGCCAACTGTTCCACTTGGGTCTCCAACTTGGAGATTGCCTGGGTGTTCAACATGGTGGAGTGTCTAATATCACTGATGGACTGGCCAGTCATCTTCATGAATTCTTTCATTGACTCTTCTAATGACTGAGTTGATGACACTGGGGGTTGAGTGGGGGCTTAATAGGAAGATGATGCTGGCTGGGCCATGCGTCCGTGGTTTTGGTAAGTAGGAGGAAACCCTCCTTGATTTGTGGGCTGGTTTTGCTTCCATGAAAAATTTGGGTGGTTCCTCCACCCAGGGTTGTAAGTTTCAGAGTATGGGCTAGTTGAATGCTTTTAAAAATTGTTGAAAGCGTTCACTTGTTCCATCTTAGAGAAAACTGCCATAGATGGACAATTCTGTGCTTGGTGCAAAGGACTAGCACAGACTGAACAACTTTCAACGAAATGTACTTTTAAGCCTTTCCATACTCAGGCATCCAGCCTCTTGACAATGGCATCCATCCTTTGAGTCAACTCTTGCTCTCTTTCCAAAGCTTTGTAGGCCAAATCTCCCGTCAAATTCAAGAATGTCCCACCATTCATCAGTTCAATCATGCTACGGTTGGGCTGAGACAGCCCTCGGTAGAAAAATTGAACTAGACACCATTTCTCATACCCCATGGGCTGGACACTTCATCAACATATCTTTAAACCTTGTCCAACATTCCGTGAATTTCTCGTCCTCATCCTGAGTAAATGAACTGATTTCCTTCCTTGCATCATTTACTCTGGACATTGGGAAGAATCTGTGGTAGAACTGCTTCAACAGTTCTTCCCAGGACGTAATAGAAGCAGGAGCTAAGGAATCCAGCCACTCAGTGACTCTGTCATGAAGGGAGAATGGAAAAAGTCGAAGATTGACAGATTCCTCTAAGAAGTTTTGAAATTTGGTTGTGGCAGTTATAAGGGTTTTCATGATCTAAGCCATTAGTTGGAGGTAACACTATGCATGAATGGGTCAATCATAGAACAATTCGGTAGTCTGTCAATCCATGGCTCCTCCCTTCTTGGGTTTCTTTGATCTTCTTCGTGTTGTTCCACCCTTGGCTCTCTTTGATTGTCCCCCATCTCGGCTTGAGCTCGACGCGCGCTCTCCTAATGTTTCTTTCTAAATCGGGATCTAATGGTGTTAACTCTAGGTTCAACGATCGCCGACCACACATAAACTAACAGAAATTTAACTATACACTAAGGAAAAACAGCAAGCTAGAAAAGCAAAAATGCAGGAAAACGTGAAGAAAATAGTGGATCAAAACAGCAAACAACAAGATGGCAAAAACAACTATAAACTAACCACTCAACAATAAACTAAAAACAACATGTGAGCAAAAACAAATATAAAAGGATGCAGTAAAAACAGAGCAGAAACAATATAAAAAACAGAAAAAAAATTAACTAAATAACCTAAATAGCAAAAAATAAAATAATTTAAACGACTAAAAATTTAAACTAACAAAATTATTGACTAAACACATGCAAAATATATAAACAACTAAAATAAATATAAACTAAACACAGTTAAACTCAGCAAACAAAATACTCAAAACAGGTAATTTAAACAATTAAAATACGTCTAACAATTAATCAAAACGTAAAGAAAATAAAAATTGAACATACTACCTTAGGTATGTTGATGCTGGAAGCAGAGGTGTGCTCGAGCGCAGGTCAGTACGTTTGTTCGCACAGATGCAGAAATGTGGCAGGCTGTTGCATGTACGTTCGAACGTAATACAAGTACTTTTGACCGCAGAGCTGCACTGCATCTCTGTCAGGGTCTTGAGTTCGCACGCAAGCGCGCGACTGGTGTTCGCAGGTGCGCGAACATCCTGGAATAGGCGGCAGTGCGTTCGACCATACTTACGATGCCTGATTTTCCAGGACCTGGAACAGAAAGCTATAAACGACTAAAAATTAATAAAAATGAACTAAAAAACAAAACAATCTATAAACAGAATGTACAAAGCAGAAATAAAAACTAGTAGAAAAATAACATCAAACTAAAAACAAGTTAAATTCGAAAGAATTTAGATGGATCCCCGGCAACGGCGCCAAAATTTGATCGGACCAAATTTAGGTACTTGCAATTGAACGAACTGAAGCTCGTATAGCGGTTGCAAGTACCGAGTCGAACCCACAAGGAACCGTAAACTGCTTTATGTGAAAATAACCTTGAGTCTAGGTTAGTGCTATTTTAACCTAGCTCATGATGGGTGTTTGTGACAACTTAAAAGTAAATTAAAATGGAAATGTAAACGAAATAAAAGTACCAAGGTTGAGGTTTTCACCTCACCATTTCACTATATTAATTGAAAGCTAAAACATCCGTCTATCGGTTTGAAATAAAACCAAATCTCTTGCACCTATCGAAGGATTAAAGGAATCATCCCTTTGACGATAGACAAAGTGAATGTGTTAAGACACAAACTACTATGGATAAATGAGCGTAAACCGAAGGATGGAATGTATCCATCGGACGAAAAACCAAAAATAAACGACTACGGTGCAATCTCACTTGGTTTTGTCACCAAACCATGTGAGAGACAATTTAAGTGAATAAAAAAATAACGGAATGAAATAAGTTAAACGTAAGCAATTAATATAGCATTCATGGTGAGGCAACATCCTCAACCTTAGTTGGGATCTAGCCTCCCATAAGCAAAGGAAGTGTAAATAAACAAAACGAAGGCATTATAATTAAACTAATGTAAATAACTACAAGGAAAAGGGCAGAGCAGGGCCAACAAAGGCAAACTGCTCTTAAAAACGCGCCCAAATGTAAAAACTCTCGAACAAATGGACCTAGGGTCCTATTTATAGGCGACAGTCATCGAGTGCGTTGAACGCATCACGTTTTGACGCACCAGCTTATTTGTGGTCGAACGCAGGCACACGCTTGACCGCAAATAATCGCCGTGGCGTAGGGCCGATCAAGCGCGCTCAACGCAGATAATCGCTAGGGCCAGCTTGGTGTCGCTTTAAGTCCACTTTCCTGCCCTTTGCTAGCCATGTTTGTTGCAATGACCAGCACAATACAAAACACTAAAAACTATATCAAATATTAGTTATTAACGCAGCTAAGAGCCTAACAAACATTAGTAAAGAGGAGTCTAATAATCAATATTTGACATCGATCAATGAACACCACGGGAAATCCTGATAAGTTCAAGTAGTTCTTCAAAGAACCAAAAAGAATAAACCTCACAAGTTTTATGAATAATCAAAACCTGTTTCCCATAGAAGTACAAAGAGTATTTAAATAGATGCTGTGAAATAAGCCCTAACCCTAATTTGACTGACTTTGAGCTAAGCCGATTATCTGATCATAGAATATCTCTAACCCTAGATAAGATGACTTTGGGCCAAGCCCATTACAATAACTCTTAAAATATAGATAAAACATCCATTTAAATATAAATAACCTAATTAACTAACAAGGCCCAAATATAATTAAAATTCTAGCATAGGAAATAAGATAAAATAGGAAAGAAGAGCTGGACGCCTATAATAGCCTTGCAATCCGATCCTTCTCAAATAGACCCAAACTATTTCTTGCCAATTCTTAGCCTTGACCAGATCCTTCTAGAACTTGAATCAAGGTGACGATTCTTTGTTGCCCATGTGGATCATGCTCAATGGTGCCTTGAATGAGTCCGTTGAGTACTTGAACGAGATCCTTCGAAGTGGTGCCTTGATCAATAAGCATCATTAAAGGATCAGTTGCAGGTTGATTGAAGGTTGATTAGAAGGATTAAATGATTGATTGACATCCCTATTTCAGACATTTCCAATTCAATACCAATTGATTGGCTGATTGATATATTTATTCAAGACATTCCATAGGTGATTTCTTTTCTTGGAGGAGCTGCTAATTCAAGACAAAATCAGCCTTAATTTTAGGATTCTTTTATTAAGTCTTTTATTATTTTCCTTAGTAATTTGTATTCCGATTTCAACCATGCATTATAAATAGCATGGACTCATTGTAACGAAGGAGATGAAATGAAATATTTAAAAAGGTGAGGTTTGCTTCTTCCTCTATTGGTTTTTCAAAGAACTGCTGAACTTATCAAGGATTCTTCCTTGTGGCATTCAAACTTTATATCTTCGGTTCATGATTCTTTCATAATCATTGGGTCAAGGTTTTACTTCTTTATACCTTTGGTTCGCATTTCAATTATAAATGTTGGGTTAGGGTTTGCTATCAAATCTGAATTTTAGCTTTCTTGGGTCTATATTCCAATATTGTTGTTGGGTCTCAACGGCATATCATTGAGGTTCACATCACTTCATCACATTTTCTCTCTGCTACCCACCTATTATCCGACTCCTAAGGCCAACAAAGCTCCCTAAGGCCTCCTAACGCAAATCGAAACCTCCATGCAAAGAAACAACGCTAAGCTTAGCAAAACACTAGCCTAAGCAAGATAAAAGCACAACTAAGCTAACAACTACAACTAGCAACATAGAACTATAATCGAGCAGCGTAACGACGTTGAAGCGAAACCTCGAGAGTTCCTTCCTTTGGCAGACGTGGAAGAAGAACACATTACCGGAGATAGCGGGCCTAGCTTAATGGTGAGGAGGATATGTCTTACACCTCGAAAGACGGAAGGAGATGACGAACAGCGGCACAACCTTTTTCGCTCCACATGCACTATTGGAGGTAAGGTTTGCAAACTAATCATTGATGGAGGCAGTTGTGAGAATGTGGTAGCAGAAGAAGCAGTTCAGAAGCTAGCCCTAGACACAGAGAAACACCCCACACCCTATCGCTTGGAGTGGCTCAAGAAGGGAATCGAGGTAATAGTTTCAAAACGTTGCCTTGTACATTTTTCTATTGGTACCAAATATAAAGATAACACTTGGTGTGACGTGGTGGCCATGGATGCCTGCCACCTATTACTGGGGAGACCATGGCAATATGATCAAAATGCGCACCACGATGGACGGAAGAACACCTACAGCTTCTTAGTGGATAATGTGAAGCTTACTCTCCTACCTAACCCAGGAGACGTAACCAAACCCCCAAAAGAGGTGGGCCAAACACTTCTAGCCAAAAGAGAGATCATAAGAGAAATGCTTGATGCTGATCAAGTATACCTACTCTACGGCAAAGAATGTAGCCCAATGAAGATCACACCAGAGGCAGTTATGGGTTTGCTAGAGGAATTTGCTGATGTATTCCCAAAAGACCTACCAGGAGCTACCACCTCAAGTGACATTCAACACCAAATTGATTTGGTACCCGGGTCTAGCCTTCCCAACCGACCACACTATCGCATGAGTCCCAAAGAGTATGAAGAATTACGAAGACAAGTGGAGGGACTACTGGCTAAAGGGCACATTCGGGAGAGCCTGAGCCCATGTGCAGTTCCAGCATTGCTCACACCCAAGAAAGATGGGACATGGAGGATGTGCGTGGACAGCCGCGCCATCAACAAAATTACGGTACGATATAGATTTCCCATTCCGCGATTAGATGATTTATTGGATCAATTGAGTGGGGCAACTATATTTACCAAACTGGATTTGAAGAGTGGTTACCACCAAATCCGAGTACGGGTTAGCGATGAGTGGAAGACAGCGTTTAAAACGCGTGAGGGACTTTATGAATGGTTGGTGATGCCGTTTGGATTATCCAATGCTCCTAGTACCTTTATGCGAGTAATGAACCAGATATTCCGCCCATTCATTGGCAAATCAGTGGTCGTCTACTTTGACGACATCCTCATTTATAGCTCCAACCCAGAGACACACATCCAACACATACGGGAGGTACTCCTTGTGCTACGACAAGAGAAATTTTATGCAGCACCGGCCAAGTGTTCTTTCATGACCGACTCAAGATTTTTTCTTGGATATGTGGTATCCAAGGATGGATTAGCAAAGTGATTTAGTCTAAAGTAGCAGCGTTCGTGATTGGCCTCTCCTACTACACTACATGAGGTAACGTAGTTTTCATGGATTGGTGTCCTTTATCGTCGTTTATTCACAATTTCAACACCATATTGGCACCAATCACGGAATGCATGAAGGCGGAAAATTCTCAAGGAATGAGGCAGCTACTAACGCCTTTGAGTTGATCAAGGTCAAATTGATCACAGCTCCATTATTAGTCCTTCCCAACTTTTGACATACCATTCAATTGCATTGCCATGCATCCAAGATAGGCATTGAGCGGTGTTTAGCCAATTGAGCAAGGAACCGATGGCCTATTTCGTTGAGAAGTTGAAGCGCACAACTCAATTATAGTACTACGACATTGAGTTCTACGCATTAGTGCAGTCGTTGAAGCATTGG